>JAULJZ010085042.1:0-12505 GCA_032270985.1 Heliamphora pulchella
TAGTTTGGCTACCCATTGCTTAAACATATCTTTTGTCAAGATCTGATGTTGCACAGATTGGTCCCGAGAACATCCCCTTTTGTAATGTTCTTTAGTTGTTGATCTCTTATCTCCAATGCATCTAAGCCCCAACCGATCTCTCAATCTGGGTCAACAGTGATTGCTTTAGCTATGACCCCCTTGTCCTTATCAAATCCATTTTTTGAACCAACTTGGAAAATTTTTCTTGTTGAATCTCAGTAAAGAACTTATTCGCCTTTCCTTAATCGCCTTAGCTCTAACTATATCTTGTGCAGCCTAGTATGTCATTCAAAATCCTCAGCTAAACGCTTATCCATTCACCACCTTATGATTGCCTTCCTTGAGACCAGTAAAATTGAGCTGACTATCCTTATTAAACCCCACGCATGTTTTTGTTTATCCTCGGTTGACCTTGAAAATCTTACCTAGTAGATAGGCAAGTAATGGTAGTCGTTAGGATATTACATCTTATTCGAAGGCTCCAATGGATTGAACTATGCCATCAAGGATCTACAGTCAAAGACAATAGTTTTGCATTGAGGAACCTACGACATCACCACATGACAAAGTTTGAACTTCTCCAAACCAGTTCGTAGCTAACCCACCTATCCAAAAGATTGAGGAACAAAAATTTATACCGCCAATAGGAAAAATAAAAGACGAGAGGCAACGTTGAGCTTAAGACATTCGACGTACTACGCAAGAAAAGAAAATACATCCACACGCATAGATACTCGCGCTGACCTTCTCATCAAACGTTAGAATCCAAATTCTTCCTTCATTGTCTAAGAATGAAGAATCTTGACCACGACAATAAACGTTTAGAATTTGATGAAGATTTACTGCCGCTATATCTCCTGTCACGTTTAATTTACCCTCGAACAATTAACTACCAGGTAAACGATCCAGTCATTGGAGGAGACCCTCAAACCCTACGTACCAACACGTTAGAGTCAAGCGTTAGGAGTCAGAAGAAACTCTATAACCTTTGGGAGCATAAGGCAGTGTTTCGATGTTTCTACTTGCGTCTATTTTAGATAGGTCCTGGCAAGCTCCGCGTTGAATCTTTTCGTTTCTTTCATTAATGTATGTATATTTTGTGAACCTTTTTGAAACCTTGTATTGACTATGCACCCAAGCTTGAATGACATGAAATATAAGTATTGTTAAGAAAAAATCTCCATAAGTTGTCTTATACTTAATGCTTGCTAAAACAACTTCAAAAGTAACTCCACAAGATCCCAAAAGGTGAAAATAATCAAGAATTGAAACAACCCCTAAATCATAAGACTCTCCTTTTTTTTTTTTCTTAAGATGGCTGATAGACGACCAAACTATTAGGATGGGTATACTGAAAACCATGGTTTTAGTATTTAATTTAATTTTAATAAAATTAATTTTTTATTATATAAAAATCTTTATGAACAATGTATACATATTATTTTTTTGTTATGCATGGATGCTCAATATTCTATGTAGTATATAATCTGGTATGTAAAGTACGGTTTACATACGGAAGATCAGATTTTAGGTTCTTGCAGAATATAAGTTTTATGTTCACAAATTAGATGAAAATAAATATACCATCGGTACGATTGTAGCACAGAGTTTTAGTAGGCCTGTCTTGATTACGAAAAACAGATAATAGCGCCGTTTATTATTTTGACTCTTTGTGCTAGTACACTTTGTGTATTGAACGGGATATTTAGAGTAATTAATTTTATACTGACTATATAAATTAATTCACACCTCAAAGTTATTATGAATAGTGCTTATCCTCTTAATTCTAAAATAATTATTGATTTGCGTATTTTAATATTCGTTATTTTGATTCATTAGAGGGTGCGATCTTATATGGGCCTATATTCCCAATGAGTTAGATAGCGGTATTATTTATATGTCAAATATTAATTATTGACAGAATTTACGTCCTGAAAGATCGAAATTGACGATACCCCTTTAAGGAAGTTTATAAGTTTTAATCGGATCAAACCCTGCAGGTGGATTTAATTATCCGACGGTCAAATAAGTTAAGTAGAAGGGGTTAAAGATTATCGAGATGCCGAATAAATTAAATTGTTAGTAATAAAATTTAATTAGCGGGTATCGAGAATCTTAACGTGGAGAGAAATGGTAAGCATTTAATAACAGGAGCTTAATGCTATATGATTTTGAGATTATGGGTAAGAGTGCAATTATAGTTCTTTAGTGGTGTGAACTATAATTCAATGTTTTATGGAAATTGCAAAAACTGTTGCTGATTTGCCATAATTGTAGATATCGATATGAGGTTTGCTTAATTATAGAAATCGCTGATATGTGTCTGTATTCCACTGAAAGTCTTACTCATAATTACTCCCCAGGTCCCTACTGTAGCCCTATGTATATGCGGGTAGGCTGAACCAATTTCATAACTTGTCTTCTAAGACTAAAGTTGTCTTGGTTCTATCGGTACGAGTTCGCAGAGGATTATAGCTCACACTATATTCAGGAATTGCATAAGAAAATACGGTAGAAGATCTGATAGAAGCTTCAACTCGGATTCAAATTGTAGTTGAAGATTCGACTAGTAAAAGGTATTTTTCTAAATTAACTTCGAATGCACGGATTTTATTTTGATCGTTTGTCATCAAAAGTTTTATCTCAAACCCGTTTTGGCGATTGCCCATCCAGTTAATTTTTTTTTGTTAATCGATTGAAAAAACATAGATCTTGGATGTCTTGCCTCTAACAATTGGTATTAGAGCCGCTTTATTTTTTGTTTTCAGTTATCGGGACCGGATAATTTTAGAACTGTTTCTAATTTTATTTTGCAAGCGTTCTAATCCCGATTTTATGATCGTCATTTATTTTTTCATGTTTGATTGAATGGTATGAATGATAATTATTTTTTAATCACGGGGGTTGACCATGATAGTTTGAATGTGAGCCTTCGGGACATAAGATCGATGTAATAGCTAGCTTTATATTTTTAAATATCTGTTTAGATTATTTAAGAACAAGTTGAACATGTTCAAGATCAAGAATAACGGAGGCGGCACCGACGGTGATTCAGGTTTTAACGGGCCACAAATCACGGTAAGTTTTTAATAGTTTTAAAAGGATTTTTTCAGTGAGTTTTTCTGCAGTATTTATGTATAAAAAATAGCATGAAAAACAAGTCAAAAACAGTCAGGAAAAATCACCAAAATAGCCCAGTTATGGCGGCTTTACTAGCGGCGGTTCAGCGGCAGTTTTTATGATTTTTTGGGCCATTTTTTAGACTATTTTTGGGAATTTTTTTATACATAAAATAGCAATAAAACATATCTTAAAATACTTCCAAAAACCAAAAAAAAAGACCTGGTCAAATAGTGCATTAAAAAAAGAAAAAATAGCCGCGGTGTTTTCTTGCGGTGACGGCACCACGCCAGCAGCTTTCAGGCAATTTTTGACAATGTTTTGGGTTGTTTTTGAGTAAATTTTTTGACAGAATGATTCTACTTTTCCTGAGCATTCTAACGATATAAAATACGTCGAAAACACAGTTCGGATGAGGTCAAAACGACCTCAGGAAGTTGGCAGTTAAAAGCGACGCTGGGTGCGGCGGCAGCAGCTTTGGGTAGTGCTTTTTGGTAGTTTTCTGGGCTGTTTTTGAGAATTTTCTTACATAAAAAAATAGTATTTTTCAAGATCTTTCTTTTGATATAAAGTACGTCAAAAACTAAGTTTGGAAAGAGATCGAAAAAGCCCTGAAAAGTTAGCTGCACAATGTTGTGGCGGGCAGCAGAATTTTTTGAGATTCGAGCCATTTTTTAAGCCATTTTTCGAGAAGTTTTCCAGCAGATTTTTTGACAGAAGAATTTCATATTTCGAGAGCTTTCCAATGATATAAAACTCCTCAAAAATGGAGCTCTGATGAGATGGCAGGAGCCACCTAAAGGCGGCGGCAAGATGGCGCCGGCAGTGGCTGGTGGTGGTCCAGTGGTTTCTTTCTCCCGGGGTTGCTTTGTGTTGATTTTCTGATGTACACGAGACTGATATGATAAATCAATATATATCAGATAGTATCAAGGAAGCCTGATGCAATCAGAACACTGAACCTGAGGCGAACAAGAATTGAAACAGTTAATTCTCTTAGAGAGACTGAAACACCTCAGTGTTTTACTTAGATCATAAAATCGAGATATATGCATATCATGTTTGTATATATATATATATATATATATACTGTGTGGATGATTACATATCTGTTTTATTTATCCTGGTAATTTAATTAGTTCAGGAATTTGATTTTAATTAAAATATTTTGTAATAGAAAATAAATTTAAGTTTTTTAATTATTTAATTTCAATTAAATGAAAAAGTTTTAGAAATTTTATTTTTTACAAAATATCATGTTTAAGGTAATTTTTTTTAAAATCAGATATCTTGGAATAATGTGAAAATTAATTTCGAATTTTGAATTAATTAAATGGAAAAATATTTAATCGAAATAAATTATTATTTTTCAAAAAATGTTGAACGAAAAATAAAATAAATAAATGCATTTAATCACTGTCTTAGTTGAAAAACTAGAGGAAAAACTGTGCATTTATTAAATTTTATTTGTTACGCATTTAAACACGAAAAGATGGTTTGATAAAGCAGAATCTTTGGAATCGTGTACATGAGAAGATGTTTGATTCTTTCAAATCGTGTGTATTTCAAAATTAATAAATTTATTTTAATTAAACAAAATTTTATAACCCTCAAAAAAATTTTAAAAATCTAAGTGGGGGAAGAAATTTATTCACAGATAAATCCCGTGGTCTCCATCACCAGTTTGTAAGCGAGCAATTAAACCCTACTTGTCGGCAGTAACGCCTTCCTATCTAACGGATAGATTAATTGCGATATCAGCAGTACAAATCTCCTTTAGAAATAATTCTGGATAATTATTAGTGTGGTTCACTTCTCCATTTGAAATGTTTATTGTGAAACAATTAATTTGGAATTAGATGATGGTTAATACTTAGTTGTATATAATAGTATCATTTCCATCTGAGTCACTGCTATTATATACTGGACCAAAACTATGTCAACTATTTAATTTTACTTAGCATGGTCAGTTGCCTGGATAGTGAAATTAAAAAAAATTAGCTTGTCTAGTCTTATGAAAGATAGTAGGCATTCTCCCATCGAGGCATGCTATTATCAGGTTACTAGGCTACTAGCAAATTAATTTTAAAATGGTATAGGGAACCAAATTAAAATAAATTCAAAATTTTGCTCATCCTAATTAACGGTTTTTTTTAATTATGTAATTCTCATGATTAAAATGGTTTTCAACCCGCTCACTTTAATACTCAAAGAAAACAAATTAACGGGTCTAAATTTTGTTGACTTGAAATGTAACTTAGATATATCTTTAACTACAAATTGTTTTCCTTCAATACCAGAAAATGTGTTTGTTTTTTAAAAAGGTTCTTCCTCTAGGCCGAAAGGCATGAAGAAGAAAAATATTCAGAAACAGAGAGACACGATTTCCAGGATAGTTAGTGGGCTATGGACTGGTGTGAAAAAGCTGAAAGGCAGATGTTTTCACTGCAACTAGACCCGGCACTAGAAAAAACTATGTTCAGTATTTCTTAGAAGGCAGAACAAATAGGATAATTTTTATTCACTGGTTGTGGAAACATGTTTAGCAGTGTTATTTACCGGTACCTGGTGTGAAGATACGAGAGCCACTAATCATGTCTGTAATTCATTACAGGGGTTCTAAGAAACCCGACAGCTTAGTGATGGGGAGATTTACATGCATATGGGCAATAATACAAAGGTAACAACAGTTATAGTAGGAGATGCCACTCTCAGTTTTGGTAGAGATCGGGTTTTAATATTGAGAGATTGTCTTTATGTACCTGCCATTAGAAGAAACTTAGTTTTCGTTTATGAATTGGCTAAGGACGGATATTTGATTTATTTTAATAACTCTGCCCTTATTAAGGATAATAAACGGGTTATCTGTTCTGGTACATTTGTGGATGATCTTTATATTATTACTCCAATCTCTCATATACTGCAACTGACTGAAATGAATAATACATCAATATTATTATATAAGTGAAAGTTTTCTTCTTTAAGGAACTAAATATTTCTTTAGCACTTACGCTTCAGTCATATTAATCTAAAAAGGATAAACAGACTAGTAGCAGATAGACTTTTGAGTTCATTAGAAGGAGAGGCTCTTCCAGTGTGTGAATCTTAGATGGTAAAATGACTAAGAGGCCCATTTCAGCCAAAGGCTATAGAGCTAAAGAACTGTTGGAGCAAGCTCATTCTGATGTGTGTGGTCCTATGATAATTCGGGCTAGAGGTGCCTTTGAGTACTTTATCAGTTTCATTGATGACTACTCAAGGTATGGATACATTTACCTGATGCACCGTAAGTCTGAATGTTTTGAGAAATTCAAAAAATTCAAGGTGGAGGTAGAGAAGCGTCTGGGTAAAAGTATCAAATCACTACAATTCGACCGTGGTGGGGAATACCTCTTTGGAGTGTTTAAGGACTACTTATCATCAGAGGGAATTATATCCCAGTTGATTGCACCTGGCCCTCTACAGCAGAATTGTGTAGCAGAAAGAAGGAATAGGACTCTTATGGAAATGGTAAGGTTCATGATGAGTTATTCAGGTTTACCTGATTCATTTTGGGGACTTGCTTTAGAGACGGTAGCTTATATTCTAAACTTGGTACCTTCTAACTCAGTACCTTCTACTCCCATAAAATAGTGGACTGGGCGTAAGCCAAGTTTGGAACACATTCAGATTTGGAAGTGTCCAGCACATGTGCTGAAAGGAAACGCGGGTAAGTTGGAAATGAGGACAGAAGCCTATTTCTTTGTAGGGTATCCTAAGGGAACAAAGGTTGGTCTGTTTTATAATTCTAAGGATTTGAAGGTCATTGTTAACACCAATGCCCGATTCTTGGAAGAGAATTATATTATGAATCACATGCCTAAAAGTAATATTGTTCCGGAATAACTGAGAAGAAATACCAGTAGAACGGAAGAACAAGTCACTGATATCTCATTACCTCGTCGAAGTGGGAGGATATTGGGACAAGTGAAAATCAAGAACAGGGTGCTAATGCACAGGGTTCTGATTCTGCACAGCGTGTTACTGCTAGTACACAGATACAGGTAGTGTCTCGTCGTAGTGGGAGGATTGTTCCTCAACCTGACCAATATATATTCTTGGGAGAGTCTTTTGACAGGATCCCGACATAACTAGATACCCAGCCCTATAACTACAATGAAGCACTTGAAGACAAAGATCCAGATCTTTGGCAAAGGGCTATGAATTCAGAGATGAAATCTATATAATCCAATCAAGTTTGGGAACTTGGAGAACTACCCGAAGGAATAAAACCCATTGGATGTGAGTGGATCTACAAGAGGAAAAGAGGAGTAGACAGGAAGGTTGAAACCTTCAAAGCTAGGCTTGTTGCTAAAGGATTCACTCAGAAAGAAGGGATCGATTATAAGGAAACCTTTTTGCCGGTAGCCATGCTTAAGTCTTTCCGAATTCTCTTATCCATTGCCATTCATTTCGATTACGAAATCTGACAAATGGACGTTAAGACAGCTTTCCTTAAACGGAAGTCTTGACGAGTGTGTCTATATGGTACAACCAGACGGATTCATTGCAAAGGGCCAGGAACACATGCTGTGTAAGCTTAAGAGATCCATTTATGGACTTAAGTAGGTATCGAGGTCTTAGAACACTCGGTTTGATCAAGCTATAAAGTCTTTTGATTTTGATCAAAGTTCGAATGAGTCCTGTGTGTACAAGAAGCGTGACGAAAGCGTGGTGATCTTCCTAGTACTCTATGTAGATGAAATTTTGCTCATCAAAAATGATGTGGGGGCATTATTTACGATTAAAGTATGGTTATCTAGGCAGTTCAATATGAAGGACTTGGGAGAACCCTGTCCCATCCTTGGGATCAAACTTGTGCGAGATCGAAAACAAAGAATGTTGGGCTTATCACAAGCAAAATATATCGATGATATCCGTGCTCGATTTAGCATGCAGGATTCTAAGAAATGGTTTCTCACTTTCAGGCATGGAATCACTCTATCCTAGGATTAGTGTCCTAAGACACCTAATGAGATGGAGAAGTTGAAGGCGATTCCTTATGGTTCGGCAGTAGGAAACCTCGTGTATGCTATGCTTTGCACTAGACCCGATATCAGTCTAATCTAGGATAAGAGTATTGGACTGCGATAAAGAATAAAATCATGTACCTAAAAAGGACTATAGATTATATGTTGATTTACTAGGCAGATAGTCTAGTACCTTTGGGGTATACAGACTCAGATTTTCAATCAGACATAGAGCTTGTATCAGGAGACAATCTTACAAATCCTTTACATAGAGCTTATCAGCTAAGACTTTTGATAGTCATATAGAGGGCATGGGAGTCAGATGTATAACTGTATAGTTTTAAGTATAACTAGGAGAATATTAGGGTTGGTCTACTGAAAATCATGTTTTTAGTATTTAATTTAATTTTAACAAAATTAATTTTTTATTTTATGAGCATCTTTATGAGCAATGTATACATATTATTTCTTTGTTATGCATGGAGGTCCAATATTCTATATAGTATTTAATCTGGTGTGTAGAGTACGACTTACACATAGAAGATCAGATTTTATGTCCTTGCAGAATATAAGTTTTATATTCACAATTTAGATGGAAATGGACATACCATCGGTACGACTATAGCACATAGTTTTAGTAATCATGTCTTAATGACGGGGAATATATAATAGCATCATCTATTGTTCTGACTCTCTGAACTAGTACACATTGTGTGTATTGAACGGGACATTTTGGGTAATTAATTTTATACTGACTATATAAATTAATTCACACCCTAAGGTTATTCTGAGTAGTGCTTATCCTCTTAATCCAGAAATAATTATTGATTTGCGTATATGTAATATTTGTTGTTTTGATTCATTAGAAGGTGCGATCTTATATGGTTCTATATTTTCGGAGAGTTAGATAGTGGTATTATTTATATGAAAAATATTAATTATTGATAGAATCTATGTTTCAAAAGATCGGGATTGATGATACCCCTTAAGAAAGTTTATAAGTTTTGACCGAACCAAACCCTACAGATGGATTTAATTATCCGGCTGTCAAATAAGTTAAATAAAAGGGCTTAAGGAATATCAATATGCCGGTTAAATTAAATTGTCAGTAATTAAATTTAATTGGCGGGTATCAAGAATCTTAACGTGGAAAGAAATGGAAAACATTTAATAACAGGAGCTCAATCCTATATAGTCTTGAGATTATGCGTCAGGGTGCAATTATAGTTCTTTAGTGGTGTGAACTGTTATTCAGTGTTTTATGAAAATTACAGAAATCGCTGCTAGTTTTTCATAATTGCAAATACCGCTATGATGTTTGCTTAATTGCAGAAACCGCTGATACGTGTCTGTGTTCCACTAGAAGTCTTACTCATAATTACTACCCAGGTCCCTGCTGTAGCACTATATATGTGTGAGTAGGCTGAGCCAGTTTCATAACTTGTCTTCTAAGACTAAAACTATCTTGGTTCTGCCAGTACGAGTTTTCAGAGGATTATAGCCCACAATATATCTGGGAATCACATAAGGGAATACAGTAGAAGATCTGACAGGAGCTTGAACTCGAATTCAAATCATAGTTGAAGATTCGACCAGTAAAAAGGTATTCTTCTAAATTAACTTCGGATGCATGGGTTTTATTTTGATCGTTCGTCATCAAAAGTTTTATCTAGAACTTGTTTTAGTGATTGCCCATCCAGTTAATTTTTTTTCGTTAATCGTTTGCAAAAACATAGATCTTGACAGTTTTGCCTCCAACACAAACCACCACCGACAAACTAGTGCACCCATAGATGACGAAGTACCTAGATTAGCCCATGTTTTAGGAGAGCTTGCCACCAGCAATAATTATCCCTATGTGCGTGAGGGAGCGTGGTTCTTATCGGAGCTTGAAAGACAGCGAGCCCATACATTTAGAGGAGGAGTAGAACCAAAAGTGACCGAGAAGTGGTTAGTGGCCATCAAGAAGTTATTCAACTCAATAGGAGTTCAAGTTGAGGTGAATCGGGTAGCTTTACCAGCTCACCTATTGCAAGCAAAAACGGACCATTAGTGGTCTATGATCGACAACACCCCAGACATGGCAGCCTTAACATGGGATCAGTTCGAAGGGTTATTTTTGGAGAAGTATTTTTTCGCTCCTCTCGTTAGGGACAGATTAGAGAATTCCTGGAATTTAAACAAGGATCGATGACGATAACCCAGTACGCTAACTGCTTCGAGGAGTTGAGCCGCTTTACTGCAATCATTATATCGGATGAAAAGTCGAAAGCGCGAAAGATTGAGTGGGGCTTGGAGCCATCAATTCGAGGAAGGACCGTCTACATGCAGCTTCCCACTTATGCACAAGTCGTACGGGCGGCACTAGTGGTAGAATTAGATTTGGTAGATTCAAAGAGATTTTGGAACCAAAAGAAGAGTAACTCTTGTCATGGAAAATCATTAAGGAATAAAAGGCGATTCATTCCTATCAAGTCGTACTCACAAGCTAGTTGGAAAGAAGAACAAGAGGGACAATAGATGGACTCGATAGTCTGTTTCAATTGCAATAAGTCCGATCATAAAAAGTTTCAATGCCTGCTACCAAGGGAAAGAAACTACAATATTCGTCGATGAAAAGAAGACCACAAATATCGAGAAAATCAACTTGAACAAGGAACGGGTGGTTTAGGAAGGATGATGTAGCTTGACCAACAACAGAATCAATGGACGGAATGTTCACCTTCACAAGAGAAAAGAGAGTATTCGTTGATGATCAGAGGTATGCTCGTATTCTCAACTCTAGGATGTGTGTTAGTTTAGACTTGTTACATCATTACGAGAAAAGGGACGCTTGTAGGCTTACACATTACAAGTCAACAACCCCTGCGCCATAGGTAGGTTATGTGTTCTTGAAAGTTGTTTAGTAGTCGGTCTAAGATTTTTGTAAGGCGAAACAACCATCACACAAAGCTGTTGAATGTATAAGCCCGGCCCTATCCACGTCTTCAACCGAGAACAACTCGAGTGAACAAGGATGTAACTTCGGGGAGAACTCCATAAGAATTCGAAAGAAGGTACTCTAGAAGAAAGGCAATTCTGTTAATACAAGCCCTATAGTAGCACCATGGGAATAAGAAAGTCAACCTGAAAATGAGAAGGCATAATGCAAGTAAATCATTCATAACCTTTCACACGAAGAAGCACGATGCAAAATTTTGAGAACGAAATTTATTTTAAGCGGGTAGATTATAACAACCCGGTTTGGACCCTAGTTGTAACAACCCAATTTTGTAATGACCCGTGTAATGACACAGCCCAAACCCTAGTATTAGCAACAGTAAACTAACAAGGTCTTAGGTTGCTGAAAGATTATAAACCCTAACTCAACCCGAAATCCTAATTCGATCCGAAAATCCTGAAAAGAACTAATACACACAGAAAAATCCCAACATCCTAAATTAATTAAATAACATAGAATATTAAATTAAAAATAAAAAATTCTCATAATTATGATTAAATTATCATTTTGTCTCCTAGTATAGCAAACAGTTTTAAAAATCTAAATTTTGACACATGGACAACCTAAATCAAAGATTTAAATACAATTAAGTAACAAAAGACAAAATAACATGAAAAAATGACAAAAATACCCCTATTAGCTGGCCACATTGGAGTTTGTGCCCAAAAAGTGACTTTTTGCAATTTTTAAGCTCAAAAATGAGAAAAAATTGTACAAATCAAGCATTATTATGATCCAAGATGATCAAAACAAGTAATATACATAATAATATAATATTATAAGCTAACAAAAGCAAACAAATCATTATTAAAGTTCTTGCACACTAAAATAAATCAAAAAGTCAATTCTTATCAAACTTGCTTAATTCGACTTGAAAACTTATACCTATTTAATCAATTGTTATAAAAATTATAATAATTTATGGAGATACTAAATTAATCATAAACATACTAAAATAATAGATCTTAGTAGATAAGGACACCAAAAAGATACACTAAATTAATTTTTTAGGCGTTTTCTTGCACAAAAATGGCACCAAAACCTAGATTAAACCTCAAAGTTAATACAAAATCTGATTTCTCTTCGCCAAACCTATCCCAGCTGAATTCCCTAACTTCCATATCTGATTTTATAAGTCTCAAAAGCCTCCAACCTTGTATGCAACCAATGAAAATGAAAAAAATTTAAATATGACTTACAACCCATAATTACTTCCACTACCCTAGTTTTTTATAAAACCATGACTAAATCCACCCACTTCTCCTCCATAATTTGGTAATATATATATATATATATATATATATATATATATATATATAGAGAGAGAGAGAGAGAGAGAGAGAGAGAGAGAGAG
>JAULJZ010085053.1:0-12505 GCA_032270985.1 Heliamphora pulchella
ACAATAGAAATCAACATCCTAATAGAAGTTATTCTGGTCATAGGCGAGTATGTATTAAAATAGTCCACCCCTTCAGTTTGCCTACATTCCTTAACTATAAGTCTCGCCTTGCATCTCTCAATTGATCCATCTGCTCTCATTTTTCTCTTAAATATCCATTTATATCCGAGAGGTTTACAACCATGTAGAAGATCCACCAATTTTCAAGTATGATTTTGTAAAATAGATTCAATTTCACTATTGATTGCCTCTTTCCACAAAGATGCATTCGAGGAGGATATTGTAACCTTAAAAGTTTGCAGCTCATTTTTTAACAAAAATATTAAAAAATTCGGACCAAAGGATTTGGATATTCTAGCTCGTTTACTACGTCTAAGTTCATCATCATCTCTCAATCCTTGATCCCTATCTTCTACTTGGCTACTGCCTACTGCAGTACCATTAGTTCTTTTAAGAGAATTTATCTCTTGTGTAGATTTACACGAAAATACATGTTCAAAGAACGATGCATTTTTAGATTCAATAGCCGTGTTTACCTGAATATCAGAATTATCACTTATGTGTACTAGAAATCGATATATATATTACTATTATTTGCATATCCTATAAATATACAATAAACTATTTTTGGTCAAATCTTGATCCTTTTAGGATCTGGAACTGTTACCTTAGCTAAACACCCCCACACTCTTAAGAATTTATAGAAAGATTTTCGATCATTCCATAATTTATATGGAGTCTTGTTCGTTTTCTTATGGGGTATTTTGTTAATAATGTAATTGGTAGAAAGTATTACTTCCCTCAACAAGTTTTGAGGTAACCAAGAACTAATGAGTAAAGCATTCATCATTTTTTTTAAAGTCCTATTTTTTCATTCAACAATTCTGTTTTGCTGTGGAGTATACGGAACTGTTGTTTGATGAATAATTTCATATTGTGAATAGAACTCACTGAAAAGTGATTCATATCCACCTCCTCTATCACTCTTTAAGGTTTTAATTTTTCTACCAAGTTGATCATCAAACCTCTGTTTTTTACAAAATAAAATTTTTTACGGTTTCGTCTTTGCTTCTTAGCAAATACACATAATAGTATCTAGTACAGTCATCTATAAAAGTAATAAAGTACTTTTTGTCTCCTCGTGTTTGAAAAAATTTCAAATCACATATATCACTGTGGATTAAACCAAGAGGCTCGGCACATATTTTCACAGATTAGAAAGGCGCTTTAGATAATTTAACGTTTACATATGTTTCACATTTATGATTTGAGTCAATATAAAATTTAGATAAATAACCCATGTTAATTAATCTACGCAAAGATTCAAAATTAACATGTCCTAATCTATCATGCCATACAAAAGAAGACTCAAGCAAGTAAGTAGAAGATGTAGTTTTATTTATAGTTGGAACAATTGTGAGTACATTCAGTTTAAACAGGCTATCTGCCATATACCCCTTCCCCACAAACATGTCATCCTTACTAAGTATAAACTTATTAGATACAAAAATCAGTTTAAACCCATGTTTGCTTAACAATGATCCCGACACAAGATTCTTTCAAATTTCAGGCATATGGAGGACATTATTAAGCGTCAGCTCTTTGCCTGACGTCATCTTTAGCACAACCTTCCCATATCCTTCCACTTTAGCAGTAGAAGAGTTCCCCATAAATAGCTATTCTCCACTTGTCACTGCTTGATAAGTGGTGAACATCTTCTTATCTGCACAAACATGTCGGGTTGCACCAGTATCCACCCACCACTCCTTGAGGTTGGATCAAACCAAGCTGACCTCGGACACTACAGCTGTCGGGTTCATCTCAGACACATAAGATGAGAGATTCTCTATTTCAGTAACGTTGGCCTGAGATTGCTTCTGCCACTTCGAGGCATTTCTCTGGTCTTTGTGGCTACGGTAGTCTTTCATCCAATGGCCCAGCTTGTCACACACGAAGCACCTTCCCTTGAACTTCTTAGAATTACCACTTTTGACTTTTTGGTTGTGATTCTTCCGCTTCTTTTCCTTCTGGGCTTGTTTCACCACATTGGCCTTCGCCTTGAACTAGAATCTTTGTGACGCTTTCTTTTTGATAGTGCGGTTATCCTTCTCTATCCTGAGTTTGATAATCAGGTTTTCAAGCTTCATTTTCTTGTGCTTGTGCTGTAGATAGTTCTTGAAATTCCTCCAAGATGGTGGCAGCTTTTCAATAATGGCAGCCACTTGGAAGGACTCACTAAGTGTCATGCTCTCGGTATGAATCTTATGCAGGATCAGTTGAAACTCTTGGACCTGGCTGATAACAGTCTTTAAATCCACCATAAGAAACTTGAGGAATCTGCCGACGACAAATTTTTTCATCCCGGCATCTTTCGTCTTGTACTTATTGTCAAGTAATTTCCATAATTGTTTCGTCGTATTCAGTGGATTGTACACGTTATACAACATGTTGTCCAAATCATTCAGGATATAATTACGGTACAAAAAGTCAACATGTTTCCATGCATCGACTGCGGCCACAATTTGCCTGTCACCCTCATTCCCAGACAATGAAGGAGCATCCACTTTGAGGAACTGCGCTAAATTTAGCGTCGTGAGGTAGAACAGCATCTTTTGCCACCACTTTTTGAAGTATGTCCCATTAAACTTTTTTGGTTTCTCACCATGGTTCATAGGAACCGTTGCCGGAATCAGGGCCAGAACAGAAGCCAGAATCGGGACTGAAACAGAAACCGCCACAGGGGCAGAAGCAGCAGGGGTGGGGTTCATTCTATTGTCGATTTCGATTGTCATAACTGTAAAAGCCGAATTAACACCGAAATAGAATCCAACAATAAGTTTATAAAATTTATAAATAGTAATTTAAAATACTATATCCCATGATAAATTAAAGCACTATAATGATACTTTAATCAAATACTAATAGAATAAGATTCTAGAAACTAAGTATGTAAAAAATATAATCTATCTTAAGATTGTTGGAATTGTGTGTTCTGAAAAACAACAATCAGTCGGTTTGAAAAATCGGGAGAGCAACTAAATACAGTAAAATAAATTATAGCAACATAAATATAATTATTGTAATCTATTTTTTTCTACATATAATAACAGTATAAATAATTTCCTTTAAACTAAATAGAAAATAGCATTTGCACTAAATGCACACGAATACACCCGAACCCACAACTCACGGCTCACGGCCCACGGACCACAGCTCATGGCCCACAGCAGCAGCGCGCGCGTGCACGCGTGTAGGATTTGAGTCGAACCTACCATTTGGTAGGTCCTCCACCGTTCACAAAACTGGGTACACCCAAGGGACACACCCCTAAGGCTCAACTTGACTTATATAAACCACTTATATAAACCACTCACCTAATGCTCTCACAACTAATGTGGGATTGAGCTTAGTTATTATCATTTTTCCAATTTTAATAGCACACTTTTGGAGTCAATTTTTTATTCACCAATTAATGATTTTGAATACCACAAAATTCATGATTACTCTACTCATGGAGATAAACAAATTAGAACTTGAAATTATCAAAAAAGATTAATTCAGCACAAAGATAATTAGCTACAAAGTTAACTAAAAATCATACTCTAACTTTTCCAAACTCACTTTTTTCCAGCATATTATTCATAATCTTGCCATTTTTTTTACTATTTCATTAATCGATCTACGTTATATATGTTCAAATTACCGTAATTTATTTTTCTATCAAGCTATCCTATATTGATGCGACTTCTATAATTTTATGAATTTTTTTTATTTTTTATTTTATATTTTCTAATTTACCACGCATCCACCTTAATATGCTTATTTCAACAATATTAATCTTATTTATGTGATAATTTCTCAGTAGCTTAAGATTTTATTTCATATAGAATCGCTGGTTTAATAAATATCATCTCTCTCTCTCTCTCTCTCTCTATATATATATATATATATTAATTTTGTAGGTATTCGTCGATTATATATAATGCCAAAAACTTCTCTTAAGCCCACCAATTTTGATTTTTTGAATTACATCATTTGTAATCCCATTTATTTTTTGTTAATAATCGAATATGTATAACAAAAATATCCACCCTTAGATTTCTTTGAGTTTTAAATATTTACTTATTTATTATTAATACTCTTATTACTGCAAAAATTATATTACATATATTCAGTTTTGTTTTACTTACGTGAAATCCTCTTGACTTCAAAATTTCTCTTCATATGTTTAACTTAACATTAACTCTACTCATAGGTGGTGTTTGACATTATTAAAACTAGTAACTTATAGATTGCAGCTTGTAGCAGAAATTGTGAGTATTTGGTAAAAATTGTAACTTGTAGGTAAAATATAAGAAAATGTAGTTGTAACTTGTAGTAGAAGTTATGGGTGTTTAAAAAAATTGTAACTTATAACTAAAATTAGTAAAAGAAAGTTAAAAGCTAGTAGCACGAACTTTTGCCAAACACCCCCGTATATAGTCTTATTCACTAGACAATATCATTATTGAACAACATATACCATTAAAATTATTTATAATTTTGCGTTAACTCTACTCATAGTCTCATTCAGTTATTTCTATACGAGTGGTTTAATTCTCGTGTTAGTTTCATCATACATGTCTTTTTATTATATCAATTTGTCGCTTCGTGTCTCTTCAATGCCCACCATATAATACCTTTAGGTATTCTATCATGGACATTTCTAAGTCTATAAAAATTATATGAAAATCTCTATTATTTTTTTTAATATTTCTCTATTAATCTTTTCAGTAGATAAATTGTTTTCGTAGTTGACCTATTAAATATAAAATTAAATTAATTATGTGACACTGTTATTGGTAACCTTATATGATGTTCATCCATTCTTGTCCATAACTTTATTATATGATTAATAACAGAAGACCTTTACAGTTGTTATAATTTTAAACATCTCATTTTTTTAATATATAGATATTATAATACTATCTTTTTTTACTCTTTAGGAAATTTTTTTAGTCATTATGATTTTATTATTATGACACTCCCATTTCACATGGGCGAGAAAAATAATTACCGATTAAAAAAATAAAATACTGTTTGGTTAACCATAAATAGATAGTAATTTGAAAAGTGAAGTTTTGACGAAAGTGAAGAGATTAGTGACACTGGGGTAAGTGAAACTCTGCAACAAGCTTATGAAAAAATTTATAATGAGAGCTATTTGTTGACCAAATAAAATGTTAAACTGATTAATAAATTTAAATTGTGTGGAAAAAAAAAAAGAAAATGTCAACCAAGAGCTAATTGAAGCTCAAGCCATGTTAGGAAAGTTAAAGTCTGATAGGGAGACCTTGTGTGAAAAATTTACTCAGTGTGAGAAAGAAATGAATGACATGTTTGAATTGAATCAGACCAGAAAAATCATGCTAGATGCCTTTGAAATTGAATTGTGTACTTGTGTTGATTCAAATAAAAAGCTTGCATTGAGATTTGCTAAACTTGAGAATGATTTTTCTGTTACTCAAACTACGTTCAAAACATTGAATACATACACTAAAACTTTAGATGACATGCTTGGTCTGCAAAAAGCTACTTCAGATAGATTTGGAGTTGAATTAACCGAAGGTAAAATTGGTAATGTGTCCAAAGGAAAAGAAAAAGTTAGGTAGCCAATTCAAGCCAAAACATCATCGATCTTCTTGAAAGTGAAATCGGTAAAGGGAATGAAAAAAGAAAAATATGAACTGGTAAAATCACCATTTAGCATGGTGAGGTAAGAAAGCCTAAAATTATTCTCATTTGTCATCACTGTGGAGTCAAATGACATATTAGACCTCATTATTTTCAGTTACATGGTATATTTAATTTCTATTCTGGTTATCCTCTTGTTCTTAGAAAAAATAGTATGTCTGACCACATGAATGAACTCAAAAATAGAATGATTTATTCTAGCATTAAGAGAATTGCTTTTGAAACATGGACTGAAACCTATACCCAAATCCTATGTTGTATAGGACCAAATCATGTTTTAAAAAAAATTGAATAAAAAAAGTGATCTAGAATATTTTCTTGCTGGTTAAAATCGTTAGATAATTCTTAGATGTTTGCTTTTTTTAGTCCTATTTTTCTTTGGTTCTTTTTTTTTTGTCTGTTGTTTTGTTTTGGTGATCTCTAGGAGTGTTATTTTAAATAATAATAATAATAATAATAATAATAATGTGGGGTACTTTATTAATATATGAGTACCAATTTTATGCACATGATTATCTTTGAGTTCACATTTTTTTGGTCTTTGAGATTAAGTACACTTATTGGCTTGTGGTTATATACCTTGTGCATGTTCATATTATTTTGGAACGTCCTCGGAGATGATTCAATTTTGTACACAATTAAATGTAATTCGGATGCAGGGATCCTCCGAACTTAGGATCAAATTTATCTATGAAACTTTCTTATTTTTTAGTTTTCAAAGATTTTACAAAATGATATCATAGTGGCGACCCAAAAGAACTTAATGTTTAATCTCCTTACTTCTTTTGGTCTTGTATGTTTGATTGAAAAAATGGTTATCTATACAAACCTTGCTTTTTTGTTCGTATTAGTGTGAAAGCTGCCAATAAAAGCAAGAAAAGAAAAAATAAAATAAAAAAGAAAAAGAAAAAGAAAAAGAAAGAAAAAAATTGTAATATTTAGTTGAGGGGGAGTTATTATGTAAATTAATCTTGATCTTAGATTCTGAACACACACACACACACACACACACACTATTTTATATAGAATCTACTCTAATTATGTTCATCTATATATGAACATATGATATCTCATCTCATTGCGTGTTTTGGTCTCTTCGATTGGATTTTTAATTTCAAATGTATAAAAATGAGCATGAATCTTGTACTTACTTTTTAATTTTGTTTTCTACACAAAAACATTTGCTTTAGATAGTTTTGTTAGTTGAGTTTGTCAATTTGTGACAAAAGGAGGAGAGTTTGTTAAGGAGGAATAGTTTTTATTTTTTGGGATGTGCCTTTTGTGTTGCATGTTGAATGTTGATGAATGTTTGGGCGAGCAAAATAGTTGGATACCCTATCTTGGGGTTTTGCCACAAAATTGCCAAATGCGAGGATGCTGGAAAATTTTATCCCATGGTTTGTACTTTCATGTTTGGCAAATTTGTGACAAAACAAGAATATTTTATTCATTGATATTTAACACTTATTCTTGCTAATTGGGTATAAAATGTTGCAGCGTTTATATAATGCACGAAGATCAAAATATCGCAACTTAGAGACCACCACTCGAGCAATGGAGGTTAGCTCTCGATTTCTCTTATCCCTACAATAAAAGCTGCAATTAGTGTTTCACCGCTTGAGCGACGAATAGACTCTCAAGCGGTCCATACGCGGGTCTATTAATGAATAACTAGGGTTTTGCAATTTTTGAGTGTTTTAGAGGCGGTTAGGGCTTTAAAGAATAGATCATTGACGATAAAAAACTTTCTAGCTGCCGTGTGCTCAAGAAGAGAAAATCTTCAAAAATTGTGGCTTGATGAATATATTGTATTCGAGTTTCCAATAGCATCATTAAGCAGTAGTTCTTCTTCACAACTTCTAATTTATGGTTATCTTGAGTGAATTCTCAAGAGTTTAAGTCTGGTGGTGGATTCCATCTGCATCTAAAGTTCAACAGTAAATGCAAGTAGCGATCGAGCATGGTTTGGTGTACGTGAATTCGGCAATATAGGCTTACTATCATAGGTTGTGGATTTAATAGGGTTTGTACGCAAGATTTTTTGTAACCAAAACTTGTCTTTACTGTTTGATTTTTCTAAACCTAATTTGGTCCCATAATTTTTACTTAATTTGGAGTTTTTCACGTAAAAATTGCGTGTCTCGTCTGATTGCTCTTCATTGCTTGTGATTATTAGTTTTTTATTTACGTGGTTGACTTTGAAATATCAATTAGTGTAAATCAATTAACAAATGAAAATTTTCAAAAATAATAAAATAATATAAAAAATTAATATTATTTTAAAACACAGCAAACACCCATTCCCTTGTACCAGTTTGGTTCTTGTTGTTCCCCCACTGCAATTTGCTGACCTTTTTCCCCACAACACCAACTTGCAACATGTGAAAATAGCAAAATAGTCATCATGACAAGTGAAAGTGGATTACCGAAAATGGGTTTTCATAAATTTTTATGAACAAATTTTTAAATAATTAATTTTAAAAATTCATTACATGAATTTAAGAAGCTTAAGACTTAATTTGATAAAATTCTTTTTTTTGTGTGTGTGTGTGTTTTAGTTTTTTTTTCTCTTTTTTTTCCCCCTGTGAAATGCTCGAAAATTGGAGCATATTTGGTAATATGTGTTTTGAAGGCTAAATTTTTTTCCCAAAATTGTTATTTGGTCGAAAGTAAAAATAAGATTTTTAAATTTTTTTATAACTAAATAACCATTTTACATTTAAATACAAGTGTTATATTTTTTTTAAAAAAATAATACCTAAATAATCTAAAGTTTTAAATATTAAAAAAATAAAATAATTTCATCAAATACCACTTAAAAGTTATCCTTCTTACATTTTATGCAACAATTAATATTCTACAATTAACTCATGAATTTGAAAAAGAAAAATTTAATATTTTTAACTAATTTAACACTTCTACTGACTTTTTACTTCTTTTGATAAATTTTTTTCGAAGAACTAGATCTAATTTAGGCTATCTACTCGTAAAATAATTTTATTTTGAGTTTGGTATTAAAAATCTAACTTAAATAGATTTTGATAAAATTCAAATCAAAAAAACTAGGACCCTTTATTTAATCGAGACTTAGATTTTTAATTTTTTTAAAATATAGTATAAAGACTACCTAAGTAGAAGGCCCCTCTGTTTTTTAAAACAAATTTTGGGATCCCTCAACCATCTTACCAGCTTATATCCTAGGCGATCATGACAGTAATAATGCTATGTACAATGAATAAAAAATACATTAGTTATGACACTATTGTATTGATAAATAGAGTAGATGTATCTGCAAGTAGTTATTGATATAGTAACATACATATGATAAAATATATGCTATTCTATGCGTTGTATGAAATATTATTGTATATCTATACTCGCACTAAAAATGCATGGCCCGCCTTGAGGGCAAGCCAACCAAGCTGCGTTTTGGGCTTGAATTTTTTTTTTGGTTAAAATTTAGGATTCTATTTGGATTTAAATTCAATGTAAATATGTTAAAAAATCATGTTATGTTGATTTTGAATAGATCAAAAGTGGTCGTTACTGAAAAAATACTTTTGGTTTAATTTTTAATCAAATCAATTGAAAAATATTATTTTTACGTTTTTTAATCAATTTATGTCGTGGAATGCAAATAGTAAAGAATCAAACATATAAACTCAGTATACCAGATTTTTTACATGAAAAACCCCAACTCGAGTAAAAAATATGAGCCTAATCCAAGACCAGGTAAATCAAGTACTATCAAACGAACAGTTACAAGACACCACTTACAGACTTTGACCGAATCCTCAATCCAAACGTCCTAAACTTGCTTGCCGAATTCACATACACCGTTCTCCACTTGATTACCGCAGCAACAAATTCTCAAAACTTTACAAGTATTGAATCATCAATACTTTCAGACCAACGGAATCCACCGCTGGTAAACTTAGAACGCCTTATAAGTTGAATACGAACAATCTCAGAATTTTTTGAGCTCGAAAGGAATTCCTGATCGACTTTGTAAGATCTGAATATTGAAGTGTAGAATTTATTTTTCGTGGCTGGTCTATGATCATGTATATAAGCTTGAAAACCAGCAATTAGTGTTTCAATAAAATTGAAACAACCTAGGATCCGCTCGAGCGCACTTGAGACTGCTCGAGCGATCATGCGCCAGATTGTGTTATGCTAGAACTGTTCTTGCGCGAACTTGCTTCATTAGCTTGTACTTTTGGCTTGTTCTCTTGTACTTCGGATTTCTGACTTGGTTAGAATATCCATTGACAACTCCTACTCAATCTAAGATAATCAATTAACAATCCTACTCAATTTGGGATTCATTTAAGAATTAGGACTCCCTAGATTATCCTAATCTAATTTGAACAAACCTAATCTACTTCGGAGTTTTACACTTACAAGAACACCTGAATTGCCATAAAATAAAATATTTTAATTAAATTCTTAACAATATCTCCTTTGAAAATTTCAAGTAAACACAAAAATTCCTAACTACACAGTCTTCTAATTGAGATCTTCATCTGTATAATCTTCCAAGAGTCTTTATGAAATCATAATTCAAGTAAACTTCTTTTTCTTCCTGACCAATAAAAGCCACAGACCATATCTCCAAAAAAAGATCAAGTAGAAATCAGAAACATTCACAATTGATCAAATTATAGTTCCAAACAAAAACATATCTCTCCCTTTTTGTGTATGGCCCGAAAGTGTCACTAAGAAAACACAACCGAAATCTAAAAAAACAATCTCATGAAACCGTTTTTCTTGAAAAATGATGTTTATAAACTCCTCTTTTTTATTTTATTATTTTTACATTATAAAAAAATCATTTTGGGATTCAAACCAAAAAATATAAATCATACAATAAAGATCAAAGCTTTATGAATTTTTCAAAACAAAAACAAACTTAAGGTTAATGTCATGAGGAAATAAAAAAGACTTAGGTAAGAGTTTATACTAGATTTTTTCTTCAAATTCCAAGTTCAATCATTATGTGTGATCAATATTCATAAAATATATTTGAATATTCTTAAGAATTTTCACACTTTGAAGTCAAACCGGATAATTTTTTAATGTATATGTGTTGAAGAAAGACGGAAGCTCCATCTAAAGAAGTTTTATATTTTTAAAATTTTTTTTATCTTCTTTTTTTATCTCGCTTTAATTGGCGACTTTCTAATAAATCGAACGAAAAAGCAAGATTCGTATAGGTAGCAATTTTCTCAAGCATGTCAGAACAATAGCATATGTGGCAGCTTTTATATTAAAATGAACGAAAAAACAAGGTTCGTTTAGGTAACCATTTCCTTAAGCATTATATTACACAAGAAAGTTCTTCGTGAGAGAGGAGCAGTGGAGAGATAAATTAGATGGAAGTGATTGTAGACATCAACATCAACATAGGGATCCTACTACCATGATTAATCAAAAGGTGTTCTTTAAAAGATATTCAAGAAGGTTCCATAGAAAAATTTGAACACAAGTTCGGAGATCCTTTATTTGAAAAATGACTAAGTAGACTCAAAACTATGAATTTTTTAACTTCTTACCGACAAAAACCAATAAGACAGTTTTTCATTTTGATTTATTTCATAACAATTGATCTACTTTGAATTAATCAAATTTTTCAGATTTTGAAAGTCAAAAGAATTACAAAAAAAATATTTAAAAATATATATAACTCTTTTTTGTTCTTTTATTTATTTATTCTTTTTAGGGATAAATAAATATTATTCTAAGACACAAGTTTTAGTTGGAATGCATTATTCCAAAACATTATTCATCTTAGGAATAAAAAATATTTTGTCAAAAAATTATTTTTTTGAGACACTATGACCTAGATTTCCTATCAGGTCTGACTTTCTAACCCATAAAACTCGAGTTTTAAGCAAAGATAACATAGGAGCGCTGGGTTTTCGACCATAATAAACTCTCTGCTAATCGACCGTTCGAGCACCAAAATGGACCGCTCGAGCACTCGATTGCCAGTGAGCAAAATTTTGATATTTTAGTTTTCTGCAACGGGGTCTAATGTGTTCTAATATTCCACAATGGTGACAAATAGGAATAAATTTTTTTAACATTTTTTGACTTTGGTGAATATTTTTGAAAATTTTTTTCTAAAGTTTGACCCGTAACTTGAACAGAATTTTTTGAATTATTTTGATCAAGATTTTTTGGAACATTCTCAACTTTCACAAAATTGATTTTACTTGAGTCACTTGAGTCAAAAGATTTGTGAACATACCCAAGTCCGGATCAATCTAATGCCCCTTTTTGCACACTAAGAATTGTTAAGAGTGAAGCAAAAATCCTATTTTTGGGTTGACCGCTCAAACGGTAGTGTCTGCAGTTGAAGAAGCCGAGGGTGGTATAAGACCACCCGATACACCGCCTGGTAGACCGCTCGAGCGGTCTATCCGAGGGCGCCTGTTTTTGTTTTAAGCTGCTAGGGTTTACAGTAGCCGTCACTGAGTGTGTTTCTTTTCTTCTGTGATTTCGGAAGCTCTCTTCCTCTCAAGAACCTGTCTTCTTTTGTAATGCTCAGATTAATAATACGAGTGTGAGTCCATGGATGTAGGCACAATTGCCGAACCATGTAAAATCTTGTGGTGTGCCATCTTTGGTTGTTTTTGTTCTCGTTCTTGTTTAGTATTCATTTGTGGCTTGTTTACGTTCTAAACCAACATGACTTGTGGGTTGGATTAAGTCGTGTTTTGACTTGAAATCCACAACAACTGGTATCAGAGCAAGGTTCGGAGGTTGG
>JAULJZ010085074.1:0-12504 GCA_032270985.1 Heliamphora pulchella
CCCCAAAAAAAAATACAAATGATGGTATTTACAAGTTGGATTATGCTAACAAGTTGGATTATGCTAACAAGTTGGTAGATTCATCTCAAGCACTTTCTTGTGAATCACGACTGAATCTTTTTCAGCGACTGCCATCTTCAGCCTTTGTCGACAAGCGATGGGAGGGAAAGACGGTTGGGCTTTGGGTTGACAATGTGAAGAAGGAAAATTTATTTTTTACAATCTTATCACTAGGCAAAATGGGTAATTCATTAGGTGGGTCCAGAGGCCAACAGAGGAAAAGCTTGCGATGCTGCAAGGAGGATAAATTTGTAATTTGACCACGTAAAAAGACCAACTTGTAGTTTTCACTGGCAATAGACGATAGGAGGAAAAAAATCCTTCTCACTTTTTATATAGTAGATATGTTATTTTATATGTTAAGATACAACTGTATATATAAGCACTTGGGTACATGCGGTATTTTGTATGTATATAAGAACATGGGCACATTAGAGGCACTCTTGAGATGCTTTTGCTTCTGAGTTTGCATTGTATCACTGTGTATTTTGCTTTCTGTGCTATCCTCTTCTTACCATATTGATATAATCACTCGTGTTAATTTGTTCATATTCCCTCATCCAGCGGAGAGAAGCCATCAGCTGAGTGCATTGCAGATGCCATTGTGGAGAATCGAGCTGAGTTGGTGCACCTTCCTTCCACCTTGGATCTTCATGTGCCGCTGCCATCCAAAGTCTGCCCAAATTGTGATGGATCTGTAAGATCTATTCTGAAAGCACATAAAAATAACTTCGTTTATTTTCCAATCATCGCCGTACATAGTCATTGCTGGTTTCACTCTGGACATGAATGAAACTTTCACACACATTTAAGTTCTTGTTTTTTTTTATGACAAGGTATTGTAGTGGGTAAAGGGCATCCAGCTCCCTCGTTAACAAGCTTAGATGCATTTTGGTCTTGCTATGAATTATGCATGGGATATATCTAAAAGTCGTACTCAACACGCATTCAATGGTGGTGCTTGACTTGGTTCATATTTTATTTAATTTTTGTATCTGTTTATTTATGTTTTAGCCTACTGTACGAAGTTTTGATGATGTCTCAGTGTTAAATTTAATTTTTGTACTGTCGATTTGTAGGGTGTGATGAAATGTCCGGAATGCAAAGATAAATTACAAATACGGATTTCAGCGGATGATGTGAGTCCCTCTGTGAATTTGCTATTTCTTTGATTCTTTAGTTGCTTCACCACATGTGTGTTCAAATGTGGTTAGCTTCTCCGGTTCTCCTTGACAAGGGTGCACTTCATGAACTTCTGTGCATTATTTGAAACTAGTACACATATTAAAGTACCGCATCACTTGTCAGGTTTTGAAAGTAATGATATGGATTATTTTTCTGTTCCCGCATATTCCTTTTATTGATATTTTAACATATAAGTTGATACTTAGAGGGTTTGAAAGGCCTGAGATTTTACAGTAGGCACTTTATATGACCTCCTATTTGTTCATCTCCTTGTGCACCTCTAAATTAAACAAGGAATGGTTATTGAGGCAACAATGACTGTTGGGTCCTATTACAGGGGTCAGGTTTATCTGTACAAAGCCTCCAGCTGATTCCGAAGAATTGTTTTTGACCATAATACAATGTGAGGAGGAAGCCTGACTGCCCTGGCCTGCTGCCGGCCAAGGTTTTTTGGTCTCCAGGATTATACAAATGATAGGTAGGGAGAAGGGGTAGCCTAAGACAATAGTGGTGACTCCAAGATTGTGACAGTTACTGCTTGGGCAATGCTGAAAACCTCCCAGGTTGACAGCGAACCATAATCCTTATTCTACAATCTCGTCACGAAATACTCGTCACGAAATACCTGGAGGAGCTAGTATTGGCATTGTTGTGTTTATAATTTTATGAAGAGACCATTCATTTTCTGTGTTTTTTCTCTCACGCCTATCAGGACATTCCACATTTATTGTCATGGACCAAACAAGATCAAAACTGGAAGTTTGGAATGAAATGTTCTATAGATGAGTGAAGGGGCAATGCCTTGTAAAAGATCATTTTCATCTTCAAATCCCTTGCCGGATTGCACAATAGGCACTCATAAAGACTTCCATTATCTAAACTATAAGATTCACTCTACGGATCTGAATCCTTTCTGCTATCCATTTGCAAGATGATTCCACGTGCTTCAGTAGATGACAGGAAGAACTTCCAACCTTAGAAACTGTTATTAGCAAAGACAAAGTCTGACCTTGGGCGCATGACGTTTTGATCATGGATAATAAATTAATTTTTTTTCAAAGGAACATTTCTTTGGTATATGCTATTTGGTGAATATTCTACGGGTCGATGAGACCATCCGGGTGGGGATATTATGTTTTTCTGAATAAGTACGATTAAAAGATGTAAGAACTAAGAATAAATAATTTCGTCAAAATCACCTATCAAGATAGCTTGATGTAGCTTAAACCAATCATTGCTGAATAAATATTGCATAGAGTGGGGATATCTAGTGGAAAATACAGAACAATTGGAGCTGGGAGGTCTTTATGTAATTGTGATTTTAAGGTTCCATCTTTCATGGTTCTAAAGATAATAAGGCAATCAAGAAACATCTTACAATTTGAATGTTATAAAAATGAAGAAATCGAGAGGAATGGTGCATTTTACTTCTCAAAAATAAAAATAAAAAGAGTTTAAGACGTATGACCTGATTGTGAAACAATGATAAGTATGATTGAATTTGGTTAAAGTTGGAGCAGGCTTTATCAAAGAGATGCTAAATTGAAGTCCCGTTTGAGTATTGGTATAGTTTTTGGGAGTTTTGATTGGATTTCTATTGCCACGGGACTATGGGAGGAATTTGTAAGATATTTGATGGGATTAGTAATACTTGGAAGTATTTGTACTATTTTTGATTGAGTAAAATATGGGATTAAAAAGGTAAATTTGGGACGTTAGATGGGAGGGGGAATCCAATTCATGGGATTGGATCAACAAACATGATCTTGAGGTATCACAAATACCATAGGAGGGGTTGTATTGTAAATCCTCCCATTTGAGGTACTACAAATCCCATCTACTGAGATGCATGGGCACAGACACGGACACGTTGACATGTAAATTTTAAATACATGACACGATCTGTCGGGGACACGTTTAAACATATGATTTTGTATATTTATTATACGACATATTTAAATATTTTATTCATAGATAATGTAAAAAATGCAATCACTTATTAAAATTAAAAAACCATATATTCTATTACTAGAATAAAACATCAAGATGTTATTGGCGTAACAAATGCATTCCAATGGCATCATTCTATCAAGGTTCAAAAGTGATAAAATAAAGTTACAATTTACAAAAATCATTTAAGAAAGATTGTTCCATCAACCCATACATCATATAATAGATCAAAAGTTCACGAGCTTTAAACTAAACAAAAATCTTTAAAGAAAACTTATCTGTCATCACATACATCACATTCTGATTTCTTCTTGTTTTGTCGCTATCTCATTCTGATTTCTTCTTGTTTTCTCTTTTGTTTTTCTTTTTGTTTTTAATTGATGCAACTTCTGGATGGGTCTTATGTTTAATATTTGTCTTCTTTGCTGTATTGTATGAGACTTTCATGTTTATATTATCCGTTCATTTCATGCAGATTATGGAGCCTCCATGGCAAGCCTATAATGTGCTTAGAAAGATGGATTATCCATATGAGGCTAGTGACATGCCTTTACTTTCCCATCCTTCATTTTGTTTTGAGAATGTTTTAAATTTCTGTTGCTCTCATTTTTTGGATTTCTATGCACCTTTATTGCTTCAAATTTTCTTCTGTTGGTAGAAGATGCAATGTATTATTCTCATAATGGAGATCATCCAAAATTTTGGCATTTTGTATTACCCTTCCAATGAAATAGAAAATTTAGGAGCATGAGTATAATTGCTCAGCCGTGTAACTAAAATTTGTTGCATGCTAATATATTAACAGTTGGAAAATATATTGCTTTGTTATTTGACCAAGACATATTCTTGTTTTGATATGTTTGTTTGTATTTCTTATTATTTTTTTTGATTTCTTTCTCCGGTAAGGTGTTAAAGAACTAAAAAATTTATTAAGGAGTGTGTCCTCAGCAAGTAAATAAATAAACTGTTAAAAAGGGTGAATTTACACATCTCATTTAACTAGTTATCCACCAAAACCATGTCGGTTGGGTTGAGCTTTCCTGATAACTTGTGGTTTGTCTTGTATAGAGTTCTACGTTGCCATGTTATGCTAGTAGATATTGCTTTTATATTCGTAGACCCATATCATCTGTAGTGACATCAATTAGAGTTGAACTTTAATAAACAAATGAATATTGTAGTTATCTTGAGTTGTATGAGATTTTCTTTGGCTAAAGTGACCATTTTTTCTGTTGGTTCTTTGGTTAAATGACTTCAGTAATGAACTCTCCTCTTCCCGAACCAAAAGATTTCATAGTAAGCACTTTAATGATAGTGCTAGGATGAGGTCCTTTGTATAGTAGTTTATCTGAATTTCTGGGGCTAATAGAAAGTTGTCCCCTATTTTTCTGTCAGGAATGAAAGCATATACTGTCTCGTAGATCAGGAAGAACCTCATTGATTCTGTTTTCTGGAATCTCATTTATGCAATTAACATGAAATGGGTCGAAACTCACCAAGGAGTGGGGATCTTAGGCACCAAAACCATGGAAGTATAGCAAGCACTCCATTGTGGGCACCAGATTTAGAAAAATGCTTATGCCTCAATATCGTCACTCCTTACTATACTGCATGACCTGCTTATAGAAAAATGAATTGCATCCATCAATGCCCTTGGGCTTCATCATCACGCAACCGGGAAAAAAATAGCCTTCTATATCTTTTCTTGACAAACCTAGAAAGATTTGCAACTTGGTCTTCCGAAGGAGTTTGGATACTATATTCTGCAAGATAAGCTTTCCCTGGATTAGAAGACTCGTGAGGTAAGCAGCTTCTATTACAATCTCAGCATTACCTTGAGGATTTGCGCCACAGTTCCTTGTTCCATGAGAGAGATGCGAATCTATAGACGATGCTTCATTTGTGAATAGACTTAAATTAGAAGTTGTTTTTTTATTTCCTAGGTCAAGCCACTGGATTCTAGCTCTCTGCTTTAAGAAACTTTCCTAGCTCTCAACAACCTGGAATAGTTGAGCAGGCTTCCCCCATTTTGGCTATACAATTTCTAAACCTTTTGGAATCTTGTTCGAAGCTTTCCGCAAAAAGAGGATGCCTCTTTAGTAGCTTTACTTTATTGCCTTTTGTTCCGTGCTTTCAGCTCTACCTTCAACGTTTCCTACTTCTGATACAATGAGAGCATTAATATTCCTTTGTCCTCTTTGATCCAAACTTGGTTAACAATTTGAAATATCTACCCACAATTCAAAATTGAAGAGTAGGGCAATGGTTTGAGGGCCTAGGATTTAAGGGGGAAAAAAAGGGCTCTGCCTTTGGAAATTAATACCCTATTCTTCAGTTATAAGCCTGCAACTTTTCACGGATATACTGTGCTCCACTGGCCCTTTGTTTTCTATAATTTTTTATAATTCCTGGCAAAATTGAATTTTTCATGCTTTGAAGCTGCTGATGCTGATGTTTTCTGAACTCAGCCATAGCATGTGATGGCCACTTGTCATTACCTCCAGTTCTATCATCATAATAGCTGGTAGCATTGAGTCCCCATGGGGTTGAGGCATGCCAATGAATGAGTGACAATAACAACTGTTAATTCACCGAGTGTTCCAAAAGTTTAAACTGTTAGGAAATGGGCCCAACAATGTATATCAAGCTATCCAACACTTCCCCTCATGTGCGGCTATTTCTAGCAGGTGGAGAGGCAAATAAACTGAACTAAACAGGTGCATAATAACAAACACAACCTTGAAACAGACAAGATTTGAATTCTGGATCTCTTGGAATCAGAGCTCTGATACTATATGTTAAGTCACCAACTGTCCTAAGAGCTTAAGCTGTTAGGAAATGGGCTCAACAATGTATATCAAACTATCTAACAACAACGAATAACCTTTTTTTTCCTTCCATCTAATCTTTTTCTTCTGTTTTTATTTTCTATTAGAAGGGACTCTCTCTCTCTTTCAATTACATTTATGAAGCCACTATTGTCATGAATTACATGGTAGTATCGAATATAATCCATGCTCTTATCAGTTTCAATGTTGAATGCTTCTTAGATATATCTGTCATGTTCTTTTTGGCTGTTTCAGCATATTGTTCACAGCATGAGAGACCCTAGCATTGCTGCATTTTGGTTGATTACTATGCCTGAGATTGTTGGAGGATTCGAGTATGATGATGAAGTCAAGCAGAAAATTTGGTGGCAATACAAGGTTTCTGTTCCATTGCTTTCTTATTTTCTCTGTTCTTTAGGCATTAATACTTATACCGCAACCGCCCTTGCTTTGTTATATCTACAGAGTTATAACTTCGATGAGCACCTACGCTTGTTCAGTCAGGCATACAGGATTATGAACTGTATTTTTGAACAAGTATCCACATGCATTAGCACAATTTTGAGAGCCATGTTTCTCCAATTCTGTTTGTGTAAAGCTCACCGAATTTCTTTTGGGAACTTATGCGGGCACCAAATTCCTATTGCAAATTTTGTAATTCCTAGAACAGTAAAGGGTTAAATCGACTTCAGAGTTGCTAGGTATAGACGTATGTAAACTATGTAAACACATACGTGATCAAGTACTTGTATTTTCATGTCTTCTTTATTCCCAACTGTTGGATATTGGATTAGATGGCCACCAACTCACCAGTCCTTGTTCTTTAGACTTTTTGCAATATCTAGTGAGAAAAAGCACAAGCAGTCCAATACACAAACAGTTGTGGGCAAACTGGCCAATCAAATTCATGTCCCTAGAAACACACTTACTCACGTAAAGGGTGGAAGCGTCTTGACCTAATTGATGGAAAACCTTCTTTTTCCTTTTCCTCTTCCAAACGTATTACCCTACTCAAGAAACTGCACACTTAAAAATGTTCCTTGAGCCATCAAAATAACCTCGGCATTTAATTTCTTGAATCTCTTTTGGGTTACAAGTTTGCAACGTATGACATGCTCAATCGTTGCTCTAGTGGCTTATGATTCTATGATTTTCTGTTTTCAGGAATCTATGCGGTATGATCAACTCCGAGATGTAGTAGCCAAGCGAAAACCTGGGTGGGAGTACTTACAAGAAGTAAGATGTTATTATTTTTTATTTTATCTTGTATCAAATGTTTGTTCTGTTATTAGTTAGAAATTATTTAAAAATTGGTTTTGCATCCAACCATCTGTTTGAACCCTGAAGCAAATCACCTTTTTTTTAATACCAAGGATGTTATAATCTGTATGATAATCAATTCATTTTCTTATTTGTATATAATACATTCAGAAATTTAAAGAAGCCTAGTAAGGCCTTTCCTTTTTGAAAGAGGCAATCCATTGGTATTATTGTATACTCTTTACTCCAAGAGTGAACCAAATACCATGAGAGTTAGCCCACTGGGTTGCTAATACATAATTTAGAGATTTTTCAGTAATTATTGGTTTAAATGTTTGACTCCTTTCTATGAGCATTGTGATTGTTGCCGCAAATGTATTGTCAAAGGTAGAGGACTAGAGGATGCGAGAAGGGAAGAGCAGTAGTGATCTCCATTTCAAATCTCACTATGCACATATAGTTTTTTTGTTGGTCACTTTTGAAGCCCTCATCTTCTTCATCATTTCTGATGCACGTGTTACAATTGCAGGCTCATAACAATTCTTTGTGTAGAATATATTTGATGTTGCTTGATATGATTTCGAACCTGAATGATAATCTTGAACTTTTCCAACCACAGATACTACGCCTTTGCTAGCTTATGTATTACAGGTCTGGGTGGTTTATGACAACTCATTTGCCTGCAAATTTGCCGTTTCACCAAATGATGCCTTATTAATGCAGGTCTCATGTGGAAATTGTTATGTGGGCAATTTGAATTCGATTAGGAGTCTTTTCTTTTATTTTAGATGTTGCGAGAATTTTAGTAATTAGTAATGAAACCTTGGGCTGTAGGTTTACCATATTGGGTGGGCAGTTTTATATGGTATTACAATTTTCATTCTTGGTTTGGGGGGGAGGGATTGGACCTTCAAGAATGAATAAGAATTGAAATATTTGGAAAAGCTTTGCTCTCACCCTCTCCCTCTCCCTCTTCTTCTCCTCCTTTCCTCCTCATTTGAAATAAACTGTGTATGTTGAATTCTCATATAGAAGTTAATAAGATCTTCCAGTCGTGGACAATGAACATTCATCCACATGTACGATTTATCACTGGTAAATGTTTGCAAACGCCTCTGCTTGATATATAACTATTGTTGGTCTGGATATAACATTTCTTTGACCCCATCTATGCATGATAGTTGCTCATTTTTTCTTCTGAATTGCTTTGCATGCCTTTGATGATTAGATTACACAGCCTATCCTTGTTGATTGAACTATCTCCCTTATTAAGTATCAACATTTTCTTTTTTGTTATGAGGAATTCTGAATTAACATTACTTACCATCCACAGGCCCTGATCTCCATAGATCCTGTCTGTGCTAGGGACGATCCAATCATTGTGAAAAACATCCCTCACTATAAAGCCAAGAGGGCACTGGAGGCAGAAGTAATGAAGCTTGACCCTCCACCTCGACCAGAAAATTGGGGAGTATGTGTTTTTCTCTCTCTCTCTCTCTCTCTCTCTCTCTCCCTTTTTTTATTTACTTATTACTATTATTAAAAAAAAATTTGGTAGGGGGGGAGGGGCAGGTTCGGACGGTACTTATTATCAATATGGAGAAACTAACCTGATTTTATCCAGAAGACTGAAATTTAATATCACCTTGAATTTTTAAGAAGCAAAAGTTTTGGTGGTTGCCGTTTGGTTTGGAGCATGAGATGACCAGTGCATTTTTTTCCGAGACTTATGGAGCTTATGCCTTTTGGCTGCATACCTCACCCCTATAAGATGGCCATCCAGTGGTTTATTGTTTCCCTTTGTGGTTGTAGAAAGTAAATTAACTATGTGAGAAGAAATTGTGAATGCCATTTAGTTTTGTGCCTGCATGCAGCAGTTCATTCTATCAAAGACGCATCTAGATGTCGTTGGCACCGTCTCCTGCTCCAAAGAAAACTGGGCACTGGTTAGACGCATCTAGCTACACACTCTCTTTCTCGAGGAAACCGACCTATTCCTTCAAAGTTCTTCTCTAGTATTCCATCTGTTTGTGTTACAATTTGTGCTACCTAAAGCGTGAGAAAAAAACAGGACAACCAGGCTAAATTTTTCTTCCAATATGACCCCACTGCTTCGTATATGCATTCGGTTTTCATATAGTCACATAGGAAATAACTGACCATGTCATATAATAAGACGGCTCTGGAGGACTTGAGGTTCTGATTTTCTGTGTCATGAGGGAAGTCTTACCTAGGAAGTTGTACCATGTAAATGTAGGTCTGATAGCTTTTGGACTACTTGTGTGCAAATCTCTAGCTAGTGAGTCTATAATTGAAGACACAATTCTTTGGCATCGGATATGCATTCCCGTTTTATTGGCCTTCCCTCACATGTGCTAACTGGTAAGGCCACACTTGCAAATCTTTCATTTAACAAGCCTCTTTTTGATGCCCTGGGATCAGGTCTAATCTCATTCCCCATTATATCAACATAGGGGCTTCTCCTTCCCTTGTCTTTTCTCTCCTTCCTCTTCTCCCCCACCTGCAAATCTCTTTGGGTCTTTCTGCTATGATGTTGGGCATTCTGTACCCCATGCAAGTTTTTGAACAATCTTTAGCGAGCCTCAATAGTTGGTGCTTGTGATGTCCAAGTATATCACATACTGAATGTTGTATATTGCATGGATGAATAAAGAGGCTCTTGCTTTTCGGTTTCATATGGTAATCCTGTGATTGTGGAGCATTTGCAGGAGCTGGATCTTCCACTGAATGCATCAGCTTGGAGTGAGCAAGACCTCAAAGATCCAAAGAAGTTATATGAAATGACAGTTCTTCTTAATGCCCAAAGAGAAATTGCTGATAAAATCTTGGATGCACAGTGGGAAACAAATTGGCGTCAAGAAAAGGTAGTAATATTTGCAATACCTTTTAAAGTTAATATTTGTATTAAATATAGATATAAGTTGTGATGCCTAAGTTGAGCACGACTGTCAAGATGGTATCCGGATCCACTTGGTTTGAGAGGGCATAAATTTCTTCCAAACAAGGTGCAATAGGTTTAGCCTTGTGTTGAATTAAGTGTTTGAAGTTCTTACGGACTCCAAAGGGTAAACATTTTTACCATTGGAAATGGCTAAAACACAAACTTATGTCGTCCACATTCTTTTGTGAATTTCTGCCGAAGATTTTTGCAAATATTGCTTGATTGTATGAGATGAGTTTATTATTTGAGCTGTTATGACTGGTAAGTTTGTGTGCATAAATCTGTGATTTATTTTGATTTGCAGGTGAATGAAATGTTGGAAGAGAAGGTGCGGTCATACATTCAGGACATGGACAATGGTGTCCTTCCTTGGCCTATAATAATGCAACCCCCAAAGAATCAGGATAATAAGGTTTTGCTCTAAAACTGTCTTTTATTTATTATGCAATTTGTTTATAAAAACTGCATTACTGACAATGGAGTTCCCCTTTCTGGACCATGGCTTTATTTTATACTCCTTAAATTGATTATCTATATCCTTTTTGCTATTTTACGCAAGTTTCGATTGGCAACCAATAAAAGTAGATCACTAAAATTGAGATCAAAGAAGCTTGTGATTGACGAATTGGGGACCAAAACAATTTTAGTAGTGTTTAAATTTTATACTATCACTGATGGGGAAAGAAAAGGAATTGCAATTTTAGAATATCGATTTTTTATTTATTTAGGAATTTTAATTAATTTATGAAGTAGAATAGGATTTTGTTTGCTTCTTAGACATTTCTTTTTAGGGAAGGGGAAAAGACCATGGAAACACAATCTGAATCAATATCAAATTGAGACCTCATCGAAACTGAAACATATTTTGCATCTGATTCACATTGCTAAGCTTAAGTTTAGGTGGAGAGAACTTTTAACATACTGCATGGGCTTGCTCACTGCTTTAAAATGAATTTCCAGGAGGGTGGGACCGGCGAATTGTATTTCTAGTGAGAGATGACGTTTCTTTTCTCCATGTCAACACATTTCCACTTTTCAGTGGTATTCAAGCACAGTTTGGTGCACGGAGACTTGATCAGAGTAGTTTGTCCTTAGGGGTCATGAGAAAGGGAGAGAAATAGTCATCTGGAGATTTTCTTGATGACTATTGACATGCAAGAGAGAAGAGGATGAAACTGAACGGTGGGCATTCGCCGGAAAGTCTCTCCGATGCTTAAGTTAGTATCTTTTAAGTGAAGGAATAGAGATGTTCCACTGAGGGAGATATTCAGGTGTTTTTACCGAGTTTCTAGGATATGTTGTATACCTTGAGGAGGAGCTGGGCCTCTTTTATGTAGGGGACTGAGATTTGACCTCTAGGATTAGAATGTCCTGTATATCTGCAGTTCTATTCTGAGGGCTGCCGCCCTAGAGGGGTTGAGTACTGTTGTGTGTTTGTTAGAGAATACTAGGATCAACCTAGTCATCATTAATTCCGACTTATACAGCCACTCTATCTACATTAATGATCTCTAGTTCGGCCACGCAACCCCCATTAATGCACCCGAGTTCGGTTGTTCACGCTACTTTGTCTTGTTGCCTGGCCAGGCCTGAGTGAGGGTTGGGCCTTGTAGCTCAGTTCTTCCTAGGCCCATTCCTTTGTAAGTATGGAATTCACTTTTTGGGTCCGGTCCAGTAGAGCTCAGGCCAAACCCTGGTCGAGGGTCCAGTCTGTTCTAGACCTAGTCCCCCCCTTCAGTTTTACCCCCATAAATTGTGAATTCAACAGTTGTTTGTACTCATGTAAGCAAATACTTTTCATAGTACTTGATTCTTAATCAGATTTTGATATATAGCTGTCCCACTAAAAGCCGGTCCGTATTGATCAGTCTGTCAATGTGTCTTCCATAGCTTACAGTATTAAAACAGATTGATTGATCATTGTTTTCTCAACACAATCTGTCTTTGACAGCTTGCAACATTTTCCCTTGTAATGCATTAAGGCCTTCTACCAATCCTACCACTTCAAGCAAATTCATGGCTAAGAAGGTTCAACAATGAAAAATACATGGAAGAAGCCGAAAAACAAGAACAATGAAAGTAAAGGTTATAACATGAATCATGAGTGTTTTTTCTGTTGGAATTTTATGAATTCATTGGCCATTGAATTCCAGAATTCAATAGTATAATTTATTTGCAATTGAATTGGCCATTCAATTGGCAAATGAATTCTGAGAATCAATACCATTCAATGGCTATTGATTCTCCTGTAACTCCCAT
>JAULJZ010085084.1:0-12503 GCA_032270985.1 Heliamphora pulchella
ACAAAGTTCAAATTTTCGATATGAGAGAATTCCTCAATCCATGAAGAAAGGGGATTAGCCATCTGAGTCCGAGCAACAGCAAATGGGGCCTTCAGGGATATATTTATAAAGTAGAAAAGGGCGGGAAGTTAAAATTTTGACAAAAAGGACAATCAATGTGGCGATCGCCATCTTGTGAGTAGGCGATCGCCAACTCAAAAAGCACAGTTCAGTGTCATCATTCCCTTGACCAGGCGACTGCCATGTTAAAACGGGCTACCGTCAAGTACACATTTTGGGAAAGTGGCGACCGCCATGTTAGATTATGGCGACCGCCATGTTTGAACATGACAAGTATGGGACGATTTGCAGTTTGTGTGATCCATGTTAGTTGTGACATCTGAATTATGCATCCAAGACATTTGAATAGCAGACAAGGGAAAATCATGCAACATGTGAAATGACACAAAGGCTCCTAAAATGCGTTAAAAAGTAACAGAATGTAGCAAGGCAAAAAATTGGGGCACCCTGGCCCAATAAACAGCAAAATGGGGCACGCAAGCCCACGAGTGTATCAAACTAGGGCACGCAGGCCCATCAAAATAAATGTATCGAATAGTAAATTAAGCTGGGGAAGGGGAAAGCTCTCTCTCTCAAGAATGCATGGGGTGAACTCGGTGGGAACAGGGGCCGGCCTCCTCCGAGCTGTCATCCTCGAAGAGTCTGTCGAAGTCGTCGCCGTCATCACTACTAGAGGAAGAGACAACTCTAGATTGGCTCCGAGCAAATGAGACCGACCCTCTATAACGAGCCCGAGAAGATGCCTGAGAACCACGACCTCGAGCCGGGGCTGGAGCAGGAGGTCCAACTGGAGCTAGTGGTGGCGCCACGCCGGTGGCCAGAGCTGGAGGTTTTCAAAAGAGGAGCAAGTCTCAGAGCGAAATAAAGACAGGAAAATGCAAAAAAAAAATATGAAAAGAACACACAAGCTACTCACGGCGGCTACTGGTATGAAGGCAACGCCGGCGGCCCGCATCGAGGCATCCATCTGTCGGACCAGTACTCTCAAGCCGGTAATCATCAACATGGCTCGGTCTAACCAAACCTGATCGACCTGTGGAAGAAAACAGTTCAGAAAAGATTAGACAGATAAAACAAGTGACTGAGGTAAAGGTAAAAGACAAACCTGGCCGATGTCAGCCCTGAACTCCGATTCCGGCAGAACAGGAACCGGCAGAGAGAAGGGGAAACCATATACCACGGTCTAAACATCTTATGGTATCTTTGGGCCCCTCCCACCAGCAGCATCCCTAGCAACAGCTCTGGCAGCACCTCTAGCAGCAACTGCAGCCCCAGCACCTCCAACAGCAGTCGCAGCTCCAGCACCTCCAGCAACAGCATCAGCATCGGCGGCCTCCGGTGCTCGCCTCCTACCACCAGGGCCAGCCGGGCCGGGACCTAAGAGACCCATCAGGTGCGCCCGGGCCCAGGCGGTGTAGTACCCCTTTGCCACTAGAAGCTCCGTAACTGGGGTCCCCACCATCTCCAGCAATAAGTCAATGGGGCCCAGGTGATCAGTCTAGCGCATATGGACTGGAGGGACCACCGGTATCCGGAAGTGATCTAGGCCAAGCGACTGAAAAACCACTCGCTCTCCCAGATAGTGCTACCGTCCAAATGGACCCTCCAGTAAGATCAGCCTGGAAGTGATCTCTCGGCTACGCATCAAGTCTGTGCCAGCTCGATCCTCAGCTCCCTGCCAGACGCCCCAATGAACCTGTAAAGTACAATGATACACAGTAATCACAGTGCAGCATCAGTAAACAAAATGCAGTAATCAGTATGGTACAGTGCAGTAACCAAGTATGGTGCAGAGGGTAATGAACAGTAAGTGGTGATACCTGGTCGGGAGTTAGCCGGTCTAGTGAGACCCAAAATCGGGCAATGTCGTTCCCCCCGGCTTTCTTCCCCTTTAGCCCACGGGACCATCGGGCTGCACGGGGAATAACCAGAGGGTCTGCTGCAAAGTTCGCCGAGACGTGAAGCCCGAGGAACTCATAGGTCCATAACTGCAAAGAAGAAGAAGTCAGCAAGCAGAAATAACAGATAACAAAAATGGATGAAGAGCTGCGAAAACTAAGCCATATCTCTCAGACCCTCCAGTATCTCCCAATGCTGAGCTCTTGAGGGAACCGGGTCAGTGTCCTCATGAAACTGTAGAGGGTAGCCAAAGCAGTGCCGCCCCAGTCGTACGAAGCAACCCGATCAAGACGAGCCAGGCCGCCCAAGTAATGTAAGTGAACAGTATTCTCCTTGTTTGAAAACAAGGAGGTACCGAACATATACATAAGAAAGCCTCGGGAAACCCACTCGTAGTGGCGAGGCTCGGTGCACTGGAAGTGTCAGAAGCGGTCGAAGAACCAGGTACATCGGACTCGATCCCGGTCCATCTGCACGGGGACAACCCTGAGGAAATACATCAACACGTCGGCAGACTACGCAATGGTGGGATCGAAGGGGATGGAAGCTCCTCCAACTCGGATACTGGTGATGAGGGCAAAATCCAAAGGCGTTAGAGTAGCCTCGAAGGTGGTGAAGTGGAAGGTGTTGGTGGTATCCCACCACTGCTCGGCCAGGGCTGTCAGCCACACCTGGTCGTTGCTCGTCCTACCCAACAGAGGTATGAAACGAGCAAAACCAGAGGCATCAATGTAAGTCTGGCTGGGAGAAGGGAAGGCATCATACCACTCCAACACCTCCCCAGAGGCAGAACCTCCGAAGCGCCGGACATAATGACCATCCTGTAAAAGAAGACAAATAGAGAACATATAAAGAACAAATCGAGCAAGCAAAGTGCGGAAAATATCTGAAGGCAAAGCCCTGGGAAACTAGGCGTCCTAACCCTAGGTTCGTGTGCAAGTGACGACTCTTTGGTTTCTTTCAAGTCCTAAGAAATTAGGCACCCTAACCCTAGTTTCGTAATTCCTAGTAACCCTAAGTCCTAGTTTCGTAATTTCTATCATTCTATGCTAATTTTCTTCTCAATTACAAAAAAAATCTCCCTTTCTTTTGACGTTTGGTTTCCCCCCGTATGATTAATTTTCTAAGAATCTTTGAAAATTGGCCCCAATCATAACAAAAACAAAAAATATATATATATAAAAATATATATATATAAATAAAAATAATAATAATAATAAAAACAAAAAAAAATTCTTCCTAAAATCTCCAAAATTTTCTAGCAACTTTCGCAAAATTTCTAAGATCTTCTAATAATTTTCTCAAAAATTTTCTTCAAAATTTTTAGAATTTTCTAAGATTTTTCGCAAATTTCTAAGGATCTCTTAAAATTTTCCTCAAATTTTTAATTTTTTTAAAATTTATAAGATTTTCTAAAAATTATCTTCAAATTTCTAAGATTTTCTAAAAATTTCTAGGGATCTCTTAAATTTTTTTTCAAATTTCTAAAATTTCCTTTAAATTTTTAAGATTTTCTAAAAATTGTCTTCAAATTTCTAAGATTTTCTAAAATATTTTTAGGATTTTCTTAAAATTTTCTCAAAGTTTTCTGAAAATTTCTAGGATTTTCTAAATATTTCTAGGATTTTCTTAAAATTTTCTCAAAATTTTTTCTTAAAATTTTCTAGGATTTTCTAAAAAAATTTGCTCAAAATTTTTCTCAAAAGTTTTCAAGGATTTTCTTAAAATTTTTCTCAAATTTTCTCAAATTTTTTCTCAAAATTATAGAATTGTTCTTAAATTTTCTAGGATTTTCTAAAATTTTCTAAAATTTTCTCTAAATTTTCTCTAATTTCTAGAATTATTCTCAAAATTTTCAAAATTTTTCCAAAAAGCCTTCAAGTTTTTAATTTTCTAAGATTCTTTCCAAATTTTCTAAGGTTTTCGAAAATTTTCAAAAATTTTCTAAATTTTCAAAAAAAATTTGCCCCAAGTTTTAAGATTTTTGACAAAATTGCCTAGAATTTTGATAAAAGTTACCCCTTTCGCATACCAAAAAAAATCAATCAATCAATAAAAAAAAATCAAAAAAATTAAAAAAATCAATAAAAAATCACTAATAATAATAATAATAATAATAATAATAATAATAAAATCAAAACAAAAAATTTCTTCCCTAGATTTGTGTTTTTCTCAAAATAAATAATAAAAATTTAAACATTTATTTTGTGATTTTCGCTAAAATAATCGCTTTTTTTTGTTGTTTAAAAAATCCTAGTTGTCCCTACTGTTTTGATCTCTATTGTATAGGTACCTAAGTTAAACTCAAATTTCAATCATCATCCATCAAATCAACGTCCACATCATCAAAATCATTCAAACATAACAGAAATAAATCATCATCATCAGTCATCGGCATCAAATCACATCATATGGGAGATCCTAAACATGCATCTACGTTCATGCTCTAGTATTAAAACAAGTAAGGATGGGGTACTTACCGATGGGCGTCGACGAGACATGTGGTGGTCGGGCTCTCGCAAAAGAATGTCGGCGGCAATCGCATCATCAGGAGGCTCGTAGCGTCTCATTCCGCGCGAAACCACGCAATGTGGTAATGGTGCATAAGTGAGCGGGTCAAATGGCGCCGGATGACCATCTCCAGCATCGGGATCCAAAAAACCAGCAATCTCGGCCTCAGCAGCAGCATCTGCAGCCGCCTGCGCTGCAGCAGCTGCTCACGCCTCCTCAGCAACGCGACAGGAGGCAAGATTCGCCTCGAGCACGAGGGCATTCGCAGCAGTGGAAGTGACCCCGCTAGCAAAGGGGTCCCGTTGTGCCCCCGAGTTGTCATCCCCATGGCCCTGACCCGCCATGAAGAAGAGTGGGATCACCAATAGCAGGGTAAACATCGTGAGAAGGCTAAGAAGCAAACTGGGAAAACAAGAGAGATGCGAGAGAGTTTAAGAGCGAGAGAGAGTTAGAGAGAGTTAGAGAGAGAATGAGAGTGGGAGAAATGAGCCACACATGCACGCCTCAAGGGACCTTATGCACGCCTGGAGTTGGCGGTCGCCAACTCCGAAGGCAGCGACCGCCAGGTTTCCCAAAAGACACGCGGCGACTGCCATGTTGTAAGGGTTTTTACCCGGCGGCCGCCATGTCAGAGGGGTTTCGTCCTGGCGACCGCCAGGTTGTCAAGGGTCACATTATGCCAGATTGCCATTATGGCGATATAGGATTTTTAAAGGGGTTGCTTATCTTGTTATTTGCATACATTATTAAAACTTTTTGTGGGCGTATAATAATAATAATAATAATAATTGGGTGAGTTCCTAGACCCTTATCTTTTTTAAAAAAATCCTTTTTTCTCCAATAAATTTAATTTTTAAATCGTAACTTAGCCTTTAAAATTATTTTTATCTCATGCCTCGTCCCGAGTTTTTAGGTCTTAACTCGACCTATTAATGCGTGGCTGTCTCCCCGATAAAATTCAATTCTTAATTAGCTTTAGTTATCCTTATCTCATGCCTTGTCTTGAATTTCTAGGTCCTAACTCGACCTATTAATTCGTGGCTAGTTCCTTGATAAAATTCAATTCTTAATTGGCTTTAATTATCCTTATTTCGTGCTCTGTCTCGTTTTGAATTTTTAGGTCTTAACTCGACCTCTTAATTTGCAATATTTCTTCCCGATAAATAAAAAAGTTTCAACCGTGGCTTGGCTTCCGATCATTTTAAATCTCGTTTCCAATAAAACTACTTTTAAGTCTCGCGATCCCGACTTAACCTATCAATTTGATGTTTACCTACCCGGTCCTCCTCATGGGCTTAAACTGACTCATTGGTCCTCCTCACGACCCTAAACTTACTCGTCGGTCCTCCTCACGACCTTAAACTGACTCGTCGGTCCTCCTCATGACCATAAACTGACTTGTCGGTCATTTTCACGACCTTAAACTGACTCGTGTTTACATTACACCTATCTGCATCATGTTAGCATTTATTCATGTTAGCATCCACATCATGTTTCTTATCATTACATCTCGCATTTTGCCCCATGAACTACGTTTTGGTCTGATCCTAAGCAAATGGGTACGTAGGCAGCTCGATGAAAAAATTCGAGCACGACCAACATCATATGAATGCTTGTGTTCCTGTGGCCTAAGATTGACGGCTCGGTCAAGTGGTTGTTGTCTCTGGATCTTTAATATAACTTGCATCACTTCTTGCTATACAAGTTATATCAAAGAGGGGCAACTGTAGACATCCCAATTTGACCCCGCGTAATCTTAGGTGAATCCGATGATGAAAACAGTTGGAATAGTGTTTCAGTTCGATCCTCGGGAAGTGATCCAAGCTCGGTATCTGAACCCGGAACCTTCAAACCAATGAAATTTTAACGAACCATCGAAATTTGCTGCCCAAGTAAGGCGACCACTAACTTGCTTTGTGGCGCTCGCCATATAACTTTGTGAAAACCCTAACCCAAAGTGGCGACCGCCAACACCCATTGTGGCAATCGCCATAGAACCTTGTGAAAACTTTCAAAAACCTGGCTATCGCCATCTCTCATTGTGGCGACCGCCAACTCCGAACGGCCTGACATAGCTTAAAACATGACAGCATCTCATTGGTTGAAGAATTCTATAAATACCGTACCCCAGTGTACGTTTTAAGTACGAATTTTGAGGGAGAGAGACTCTGCCTATATACCGAGTAATTTCGATCCCCGACGCTGAAGCCCTGCCGAGTTACTGAGTCCCGAACCTTCGACACCTACGTTGAAGCCTACATTGCTTGGATCACCACCCGAGGATTGACCCATTGAAGAACATTCCCGACGTGAGGATTCCGCAATCTAGGTATCTTGTTTGGGCCCCCGGTCTTTCTAACTTCAATTCTTCTCTTTTGGAGTGATCAGGTTAAAATTTTAATTTCAATTTATACATTTCTTTTCATTATGCTCTTGTTTTACTTATTAGTTGAAACATATAATAGGTCATCTATTGTTCCAACTCTCTGTGCTAGTACACTTTGTGTGTATCGAATGGAATATTTTGGGTAATTAATTTTATACTGAATATATAAATTAATTCACATCCCAAGATTATTATAAATAGTACTAATGGTCTTAATCATGAAATAATTATTAATTTATGTATATTTAATATTCGTTGTTTTGATTCATTAAAGAGTGCGATCTTATATAGGTTTATATTTCCGGTGAGTTAGATAACGGTATTATTTATATGGTCATTATTAATTATTAACGAAATTTACGTCCCAAAAAAATCAGGATTGACGATACCCCTTAAGAAAATTTATAAGTTCTGACCAGGCCAAACCCTACAGGTGGATTTGATTATTCGACGGTCAAATAAACTAAGCGAACGGGGTTAAGCAATATCAAAATGCCAATTAAATTAAATTGTTAGTAATTAAATTTAATTGGCGGGTATCAAGGATCTTAATGTGGAAAGAAATAAAAAGCATTTAATAACAGGAGCTCAATGCACGATGGTCTTGAGATTATGAGTTATAGTGCATTTATAGTTCTTTAGTGGTGTGAACTGTAATTCAGTATTTTATGAAAATTACAGAAATAGCTACTAGTTTCCCATAATAGCAGATACCGCTATGAGGTTTGCTTAATTGCGAAAACCATTGATACGTGTCTGTGTTCCACTGGAAGTCTTACTCATAATTACTCCACAGGTCCCTATTGTAGCCTTATATATATGCGGGTAAGCTAAACTAGTTTTAGAAGTTATCTTCTAAGACTAAAACTGTTCATGTTTTACCGGTACGCATTCTTAATAGATTGTAGCCCGCCCTACATTTAAAAATCGCATAAGAAAATACAGTAGAAAATCTAATAGAAACTTCAACTCAAATTCAAATCATAGTTGAAGATTCGACCGATAAAAGGTATATTTCTAAATTAACTCTGGATGCACGAGTTTTATTTTGATCGTTTGTTATCAACAAAAATTATCTGGAGCTCGTTTCGGCGTTTGCCCATCAAGTTAATTTTTTCCTGCAATCGTTTGCATAAACAAAGATTTTGAGAGTTTTGCCTCCAATATCTTCCCAACGGTGACTCCGAAGGCACACTTCTGTGGGTTGAGCCACATCTTGTATTTTCTGATTCTTTCAAAGAACTTTCACAATGCTATGATGTGACCATCTCGATCCGTGGACTTCACTATCATATCATCCACATACACCTCGACTTTCTTGTGTATCATGCCATGCAGCAAAATAGTGCCAGTCCTTTAATAAGATGCCCCTGTATTCTTCAAACCGAATAGCATCACACGATAACAGTAGGTGTGGCGCCGAAATTTTGAAATTTTAGAAAAATGGTCAAAATTAAGGAAATTCAAAAATGTTTGAAAAATATTTTAATACCTTGAAAGCTAAATTTTAAAAATCCCTTTTTTGTTGAAAATAGAGTCGCCACTTAATTTTTTGAGAAAAACTAAGAAAGACAAAAATGGCTACTGATCTTTAAAATATTTAGCTAGAGAAAAAGGGTTCGGGGGTTAAGGTACGAATCAGAGAAAGTGTTAGGCATCCCATTCGCCGAACCGTTAGGTTGGCCTCTACTAACCATCATTGATTCTTTAATAAAATTTCTCAAATGCATGCAAATAAAAAAATTGAGATAAAGAGAGAACATTCAAAATCAAATACGAAAAATACATAACATACGTATATAGAACGCCAAATAAAACAAGTATCAAAAGAAAAATCCTTAATCCTATGGCATGCAATTTCTAACAAATGGATACATAGAGCACTCCCGCATGCAATTTCATCAAAATAAACTAAACTATCATTATTTGAATAAAAGACACAAAAATAAGCTAGAAAATGCTAAAATTACTTAAACGTGATTTACTACAAAATAAGCTAAACTATTCTAAACACAATTTTAGAGAAAGTAACTAAAATATGTGTATTATCAAAACAAACTAGATTAGCATTAAAATGATGAATAAATGAAAAAGATATGCTAAATGTAAAATAAAATATGCATAAAAATCTTATAAAAGAAAGTTCACAAAAGAAACTTATACCAAAATAAAAAGAAGTTAGAAAAATGTTATATCGACAAAAGAAAATCTAACTATTTACATTTTAAAAGAAAATAAAAAAGAAAAAAATTACACTTAAAAATGAAATCTAGTTTAAAAGATTTTTTGTGATTTTTTTAGATTTAATAAAATGAAAGAAAATAGTTCTATCATTAAAAAAAGGAAAGGAAAAGGTCAAAAGAAAAAGAAAACAAAGCTGACAATATGAAAGAAAAATAAAATAAAATACTAGAAAAGAAAATTACACTAATGTTAAAAGAAAGAAAAATAAAGTTATTAAAAGAACATTAGACACTAATACTAGCAAAACAATATTAAACTATTACTAAAAGAAAATAAAAGAAAAAAAAATAGTACATTGAAAGGAAAAATCTACATTACAAAAAGAAGAAAAGAAAGATAAATAGAACTTTACAAGGAAGATAAACTACATTAAAAAAAAGAAAAGAAAAAAAAGTAAAATATTAGCATTAATTGGATGTAATATTGACCATTATAACCAAATGTATGTAAGTGCTTAGATTATAATAATTAACAATATTAACAAGTTGTAATTGTCAAAACATGTTAGCAATAATTAATGAATAAGATAATGACAACGTGCAAAATGTGAAATGTAGGTAAGTTAACAACTAAGAAATAAACAAATTACATATGGCAAAGTAAATAACAAACAAGCTTAACTATGTAAACGAAAGAAATATGTAATTTAAAATTAAACTTAACCCGATCACTCCAAAATAGAGTGAATGGAATTAGAAGGATCGGGGATCCAAACAAAGCACCTGGATTGCTAAAGAATCCTCAAGCCGGGGAATGGCAATTCGATCTTTGGGCGATGATCCAAGTTAGGGTTTTAGAACTTCGGTATCAGGGGTTTGGCTCTCGGTATTTCAGTAGGATTTCGGCGTCGGGGCTCGAATTGCTCAGTAACTCGGCAGGGCTTCTCTCACTAAACCTCTCACTCAAATTCTTTCCTGAAAACGTACGCTGGGGTACGGTATTTGTAGAATTCTTCAACCAATGGGATGCTGACACGTTCTGGGACATGTCAGGCCATTTGGAGTTAGCGATCGCCAGGTTGGGAGATGGCGGTCGTGATGTTTGAAAAGGTTCCACAAGATTTTATTGGCGGTCGCCACAATGTAAATTAGCGATCGGTGGGTTGAAGGTGGCAGTCGCCACTTTTGGCTAGGGTTTTCAAGAGGTTCTATTGGTGGTCGCCACAATGAACATAGCGGTCACCACATTTGGAATAACTTGTATAGCAAGTTATTGGTGGTCCAACATAATTTCATTGGTTTGAAGGATTTGATCATCGGATTCATATAAGATTAGGCGGGGTCAAATTAGGGTGTCTACAATAGGTACCCCACGGTATAGTGAATATCGTCTTTTCTTTGTCTTTAGGGTCCATTAGGATCTTATTGTACTTGGAGAAACCATACATGATTGACAAGAGAGCATATCCCGTTGTACTATCTACCAAAATGTCAATATGTGGTAACGAGAAATCATCTTTCGGGCTGGCTTTGTTGAGATCTCAAAAATCTACACAGACTCGGATGCGTTCGTCTTTCTTTAGAACCGGAATAATGTGGGCTACCCATTTCAGATACTTGGATGCCATAAGGGATCTAGCATTGATCTATTTTGTGACTTCTTCTATGATCTTCAAAGCCTATTCTGGTTGTATCTATCTCAATTTTTGTTTAATCGATTTAGCATTAGGATACAAAAAGATATAATGTTGGACAATATCAGGATCAATACCGAGTATATCCTCGTAAGACCATACAAACACGTCTTTAAGTTCTTTTAATAAGGTTATTAATTGCTTACGTTCAACTAAAGATAACAAAGATCCGATTTGCACAATTTATGAATTAGTTTCATCACCCAGATTAATTGACAATGTTTCTTCAGTTATAGGTTGAGCGCACATTTCTTCTTCTCTTTTTATTAAAAATCTTATTTCTTCGGAGAGATCCCCGTCAACTTCAAAATCGTCAGAAAGCATATGAAATAAATCAAATAAAGCAGAGTAACTAAAAATCTTGTTCATTATATTGATATTAAGAAATAAAATTACAATATCGAAAGCAGCGAGAGAGGACGCACAGAAAGATGTGCCCTCCGACTCAACATTAAATTTTTTAAAGGAAAACACATACTCATGCATGATAGATCCAAACTTAAAACCAGTATCATACAAAGCAAGGGACTCTAGGGTCCAATTTTTGACTTCTTTTGTAACCACGTCCACAATCAATCGAGTGTAATCAGCTAACACACTGCATCCCATCATCAGGCAATTTTGATCTGCTATACGCATTCCGCTAAACAATGCCTCCATGTTGGTGCCATCCAGTTGATCAGCCCAATCTTCATCCCCTCGAGCCTTTCTTTCTTCCTTCTTTTCTATGACTTCCTCTTCTTCTGAATCAAACAGTTTATTACTGAAGAAAATCTCCAGTCCTGGTAGCCTCTGGTGGGTCTCTTCATCAAACCATGATTTTGAAAAATCACAATAAGGAAAATCTTCCCCTTTTTAATATTTTCGTACAAAATATATTTAATGGCGGAGAATTCGAATTTCAAATTTTTAATTCTCCTCTTAGGATTCACTATTGATATTCATGAATTCACGGTGAAAATATCATGAAAGAAGCTACGGGACAAAGAATACTATTCCCATGTGAAGACGAAGAATACTCTCCCAGGTTGAGAAACTTCAATTCCATGATTCCCGTTAGGCTTTTGCTTTTTATATTTTATTTACATCTATTCATGGAGAATGACTCCATTAATTTTTTTTTTTTGAAATTATTTAACTTTTTGCTAAATATCTATTCATGGGGGGATGTGAACCCTATTAAACCCTCCGGGAGATGAAACTCTGCGAGGCATAAATAAAAATGTTAATTATTTTTATTTTTTTTTTTAACTATTTAATTTGTTATTAAATATCTATTCATGGGGGAATGTGAACACTGTTAAACCCTTCGGGAGATTAAACTCTGCGAGGCATAAATAAATTTGTTAATTATTTTTATTTTCTTTTTTTAACTATTTAATTTGTTATTAAATATCTATTTACGTTTAAAAAAAAATCATGTTAAACCCTTAGGGGGATGAAACTCTGCGAGACATAAATTAAAATGTTAAATTAAATTTCTTTTTTCTAAACATTTAAGTTACTAAATGTGATTGATATTTACTCTGACCAACCCATTGGGGTTGAGATACCCAGGACAATTTGTACTAACGTTATCATGCGACGGTGGAGTAAAATAATAGGCCAAGATGAAAGGGAAAGAAAATTTATTGCATTTACTTAATCATTGATACATTGGGTTCTTTCTGTGGGACTCCAAATATCCCTTGTAGACTAACCACGACATCATTAACAGAGGTGGGTTCCGTGGTGAACTGAACAATGCATTCTTCTGGGAGAATGACTATG
>JAULJZ010085095.1:0-59020 GCA_032270985.1 Heliamphora pulchella
AGTATTTCATTTCATTTAGCTCACTTATTTATTTATTTGCTTATTTGAATTAAAACTTAATCAAATCATTAAATAGTACTAATATTTCTAACGATTACAACTAATTAATATTGTTAATTGTTATAATGATGCACTTACATTCATATGGATATAGTTGTCAATACTTTATCCATACTTGTTAATCAAAATAGTTGTAATTGATTTCTTTTAATCTTTTAGTATTAATTTCATTTAGTACATTTCATTTTTATTTTCCTTTAATATAATTTAAATTTCTTGTAATGGTACAATCAATTTTTTTTTTTTGGTAATGTAGATTTTATCTTTATTTCTAATGGTCTATCTTCCTCCAATATTAATGCTTCATTTCTTTAGTTTAATATGTTGTCCTCTCCATGTACCATTTATTTCATTTTTCTTTATTTTCTCATAATATTAGGTTAATGTTCTTTTATTTTTCTTAGCACTGTTTTAATATTCAGGCATTTTATTTCTTCATTTCTTATTTTTTTAATTTCCATTTTCTTTTAAGCATTAGCCTAATAATAGCTTTATTTTCTTTCCCTTTTCTTAGTGTAATTTCTTTTTTCTAAGCATTTATTTTTCTTTTCTTTTAATAGTAGTGTTTATTCTTTTTATAAGACTCCACTTCTATTTTCTTTATATGACATTTTTCTTTTATTTTGCTAAAGTCAAAAATTACAAAAAAAAAGACTTTTAAGTTAATTATCAACTTTTAGTAGTTCATAATTTTTTCTTTTAAAATACTCCATCATTCTTTTCATTTCTTCTATTTTCTTCTTTTTTTTAAATATAAAATGTTAATAACTAAATCTTATTAACTTGTCTTTTATAATATTTTTCTTTTCCTTTCTTCCATTAACAACAAAAAGTACGAAATCATAAAGATATCTTTTAATGTTCTTTTATTTTTTTTATTTTTATCTTCTATGTAAATAATTAGATTTTCTTCTTAATAGCATTTTCTACCCTTCATATCTTGTCTAATCTTTTTCTTTTCTTATTAAATCTTTAAATTCTCTTTTATTACAAAACTCTTATTTTAAATTTCTTTGTTAAATAGACTTTCTTTTAATATAGCATTTTTCTCTTTTATGCATTTCTTATTTTACATTTTTTATTTCTTTATTGATTCATCATGTTAATGTTAACTTAGTTAATTTTAATAATATGCAAGTTTTAGTTTCTTTATTTGAAAGCATATTTAGGATAGTTTGATTTTTCTTTTGTAGCAAATTCATGTTTAAGTAGCTTTGCTAATTTTCAGCATATTTTTTTTAATTCTTTTAACTAAATCATGCTAGTTTAGGTTGTTTCAACATTATTGCATGTGGGAGTATTCCATATATCCTTTAGTTAGAAATTGCATGCCATATGATTTAGGATTTCTATTTTGATATTTATTTTGGAGTGTTATGTACATACATTATGTATTTTTTTTATATTTTGGATGTTCTCTCTTTACCTCCATTTTCTTTATTTGCATGCATTTGAGAAATTCTATTAAAGAACCAATGATAATTAGTAGAGGTCAACCTTACGGTTGGGTGAACGGAGTACTTAACACCTTCACCGATTCATACCTTACCTCCCGAACCCTCTTTCTCTGGTTAAACGTTTTAAAGATCAGTAGGCATTTTTTTGTTTTTCTTGATTTTTCTCAAAAACTAAGTGGCGACTCTATTTTTAACAAAATGGATTTTCAAAATTTGGCTTTTAAGGTGTTTAAAATATTATTCAAAACATCTTTGACTTTCCTTATTTTTAACCCCTAAATTCCAACGCCACATAGGGCCATTCCCGTAAACCCTAACACACGTCTTCAAACTGTTACATCACTCACAAGGATTCACATGCCTCATATCCAAGGTCTTATTATTCAAATCTTCAAGATCACCTGACGACTGTAAACTCGAAACCACATCATCATTCTACGCATGTCAGAAATGCCATCACTGAAGCTGACAAGACGCTCATTCCAAGCTAAAATAATAAACATCAAGTTCTAGAGAAAGGAACTCATTCAATTCACCAAAAACCCCAAAGGACACATTTTCTTCTCAAGAGTTACCAACATTCCATCTGAACCTTTACCCTCTACCAAGCCTCAACCAGATCCTCAATCACGAACCACAACTCTCACCCTACAGAAAAACCAGGCATCACATCATTGCCAAGGCCAAGATTCCACCCAGTCGAGATTATCACCCCGACATCACAGCCATTCAGAACAATACGGTTACATGAACCCAAAAAGTCGCTTAGATTGGGCACGCCACACGGGCCAAATAATCTATCGGTACACGCTTACCTACATAAACCCAATCACATCTCTCGTCACCACATAACGTACATACGTACCCCACGTTTCACTATCGGACCTCTAACTCTTTGTCTATCATTTAACCTCTAATCATTCATAATCGCTTCTATCCGACATCAGCCCAAACTCATAGAAAATACATTGGTCCCTTAAATCCACAACATTTCACAATAAGTCGGATATTGAAGTTTAGGTCATCATCAACCATTTCACTAGTCAACACCTGCACACACATTCATTTGATTGCTTTACATTCGTACCGCACGTATAGAAATTTTTTATTAGTCAGCAACACACAAGATTCTCTGATCCTTCACTAATGCCAATCAACCTATTCATACCTTTTTGCACCAAACAGCCAACCAAGAACCACCTCTCGCACTTAACACTTCAATCTTATACACAACTGATCATGGCCTTTTCGTTCTAAACTAGACAATTACGTAGGCCCCAACAGAGCACACCGATGAAGGCCTCTCAAACATTAAATTCTTCCTGACTCGTACCTTACCACGTTCTCTTAATAACCTCAACTCGATTTTGTACAACTAATATCCTTAGCACAAGTGGACAACCGACCACCAACTCTGAGAAATTTGAGTAGTTCAAAACACCAAGCAGAATGCAAATCGAGACTCACAAAAGGTCCATCAGAAACTCACCACGTGAACAACCCAACTACATGGGCTTCAGCAAAGATATCACTCTGACAAGAGCTAAGGATATCAACATTCCTAAACAAACTAGAACATACATTATACATCGGTCAAACGATCCTCAACCAATCTCTGTAGAAATCGGTTCTACATCTCAACACTAAATCCCCCTGTCGAAAGGGACAGGCGTTTCAGGTCTACCAACCCGATATCTCAAGGAACAAAACCCAAAATGATTCAACCATCCTATATAACAAGTCATATTCCTACTAAGTTACCACGACCTATGATGTTTACCGCACTCCTACGTACTCTTTTACGGTCTTCCACTACAGGACAATACTAACACAATCATGCAATTCTTTACGGTCTTCCACTGCCGGAGCAATCGAATCCCAAGTCATACACATAGACGCTACACATCTTGAAAAGCACATAGCCATGCATAATATTTAAACGCATATATTCATCAACCACTCGTTGAAATCACGAGAAATCAGTCCTACAATCACCCGATCACGGCAATACAAGTTCACGAGGCACAACTCAAAGGACCACAACACGGATACAAGATCCAAAAATATTTTCATATTCTCAGAAAATAACCAAATTCGAATCAATCAAAGATCACAGTGTCTACATCCAACCAAGATGAAACACCTCACACTTGATAACTATCCACAAGGTAACTCTCTCTCCGCCCAGAAAAAAGAAAAGGTCAACTAAAAATTATCACTCAACACCATCGTACTCTCAGTACCCATCAAATACTCGATTTAAAAGAACACTGCCGATCTGACCTTGAGTTAACATCGACCACCATCATACAAATGTTGTCAACCCCAAATACCATTAACTTCCTTATACGCTATACAACGCGTCTCATAGTATTACAAACTCATTACCGGGTATACACGGAGGCATAGACCCCAAACACTCCCATTATACTAAGGCCTCACCTCACAAGTTGAGCTTCACGAACCTAACTCCCAACGGCAAACAATAGCAACAGCTACGTTATGGCCTTGAGCCTACTGTTTAGACAATCCCACAAGGAGAGTGCATGGTACTTAATCGAAGGAGGCCTAACTTGAGACCTCTCATCTAGAGTTACCCACAACTCCCACGATTGTACCAACATCATCCACATTTCTGCTGCCCGAGTATATGATCGAATACATACATTGGGATCCACGAATTTCACTTGTCAACTCTAGGCCATTCAAACTGTTACAGTAAATTGCTTAACTTTACTACTCCACTTTTTACTTTCAAAGGCAAAACACACAACCACCTCCACACAACAGATTCAAACACAAACAACCTCTCTCCCGTCAATAAACATCTAATGACACATCACACTCATGATATACTATTTAGGCACTGAGCTAACCATACCATCAAACCCCTTCACGAGTTTCTCAAACCTCATGTGCTTAGCACTTGCGAGGGAGACAGTAAAGCGACCACGTCGTCTTGTACAAGATCTGATACTACTAACCTTTCAACTCGTCCAGGCACACACATGTACTCACCCAACATTGTTCCCAAATACGATCTCCTAACCATGAGGATAACGATCAAAACCACAAACTTTTACTCTCGTGAAATTCCCAAATGACTAATGCTCGTCGCATGCTAGAATCGTAACCAAAACGCATACACATTCTAACACACCTGTAACCCATACTCATTCCAACACATCAGCGACTTCACGATTAATCGACCGAACACATCCCTTAGCTTATGCACCAGTCACTCAACTTTCGAGTTTTAATAAGAAACATAACTTCCAAAGCTATCAAATATCACTATGACTACCAATGATACTCCACAAACAAGGGATACCCTCAGAACCATTTTACATTCCGCAATCTCAACATACGTTCAGCCCAATATTACTACGCTTCCATCTGCTATGTTCACGTCCGTACCCTTACCCTGAGTACACGGCACATAACATAGCATGCTTCACGATGTACCTAATCCTTAACACAACTAAACCACATACACAAATCTTAATCAAGATAGATTATCACCATCCCCTAATCCAATCATAACAAATTATCTTTGAGGATCTCAAACACCCTGTCGCCCCTAATCATAAGGTCACCGGTAACACAACTCACCTTTTAGTAGTATACTCCTTAAGAAAAGTCCTCTACCGCAACTAACCAAATACCCATGCTTCAATTGCGCTTGAACAAGACCATGCTAACACGAACAGATAACGGGTAACTAACCAAGGTCAACACCAACTCAAGCATTACCCCCCACTTATGAGCAAGTTCTACTACGCACCAATCGATCAACACTCAACCCATGACATTACCTCGGAGCGATCAATAACAACCAGGTCGCACCTCCCCAACCCACACCAAGACATTGACCACAAACTTATCCTCTCTAAGAAAACACAGTTCATATATGAAAGAGATATTGAACATAACAACCTAAGGTTCGATACATCGTGTTATTGCTAACACCTGCTACATAATTATACTAGCACTTAACCATTCAAGATCATGTAAACAAATCTCACATACCGAGGAGAATCGACAAGAGTGATGCGTCAATTTAGGTAACCTACTTAGATTTGTTACTAGAAAATACGTTGGCCAAACGCATTTCTAACTTGGCTTTTAATCCAAACGCCTGAAGATAAAACCAGTCAATCCTAAGGTCCAACTCCCATGATCACTTATACACGGCATTTACATACTCAACATGTTATCATACTCATGTTATGAAAATATTTAAATACATGCAATCAAGCACACGCAACCATCCTCACAGGGTGATGCAACCTCTTTCTACGATTTTTAGGTATTCGAACCCAAAACTCTAATACCAAGTTGTAACGCCCTGATTTTTAAATGATAAAACTCCCCAAAAATCAAAACAAAAATGAGATTTTATTTGTAAAATAATTAACAAAATATGCCATTTTAAATCAAAAAGGCTACCCCCAAGCTTCTCCAACCAAAAACCTCCTTTGAGACAAAACAAAACTTTTTCACACAGCGGCTGTCCGCTCAAGCGGACTCTCCACCGCTCGAGCGGTGAGACACCCGAGAGATTTTCAAGCCAAAAATTAGAAAATCTTTCTAACTCTCAAAACACACCTAAAAATCTCATTTTTGAACTAGGATTCGAACAGACAATATATTTGGGACAAAAGAAAATATTTATGTGATAAAGAAATCACTCTTTCGACTCGAAATTAATCTAATAAAGCGTTGAAACTCATAGGCAAAGATCTAAACATATGAAAACAGAAATCAACAACGAACCTAAGGTTCCTCTCATGGATCAAACAACGTGCATGCATTAAGATAAACATCCCAAGGCTTACAGTATAAGTTTTCCACTCCCAAAACATTATACATACCAAAACATGGTTCAAACAAAAAGAAAAACTAAAAAAAGTCTTTCACAACTTCCGGCTTCTCTAGATCATTTTGCGTGATCATGTGTACCTGAAAAAGATTTTTAAATCCCACACTGTGAGCCAAGGCTCAATAGAAAATAGACTAACATAAAGTTAAAACAAAACATGCTATCACAAATATAATAATAATATTCTGACTCGCACGAGCCTCAAATACGATTTTATACTAACCACAATAATTCACATGCAACACATGCATCTTCACGAACTCTCAACTTATGTTCAAAATCGGCCCCTTATTATGCAAATCTCCACGGGCATTCACTGCAGGACAAATATTCATCCCTCATTATGCAAATCTTCACGGGCTTTCACCACAAGACGAATGTTCACCCCTCATTATGCATGAATCGATCAAGTTTGCACGCACATGACCATGTACAAACATCAAAAACATATATCGATATCATACATCTAACCATGGAGACCAACCAACATTAAAATAAGGCTCAACCCCAAGGGTTAGCTCCAAACTTCTAAGATTAGGTTTTCGCAAACATTTATATAAATCCTTTTGGTTTTCAAAACTCCGCTTTTCGAAAATAACATGAACACATACATCATAAATCATAAAAGCGCACAACATACTTTTTAGCCACCCAAACACGGCTTAAACACGAAATTTTATATTTAATGCATTTTTAAATGGTAGAAAGGCATAAAACTCTACGTAGCACCCTTTAAGACAAGATAGTCTAAGATCCTATCTTAATGAGTTAAAACTCGAATTTTTGAACTCTGGCGAGAAATTAAACTCACCAAAATGCGATTTTGTTCAGATGAACGCGAAGCCCACGGCTAGGATATTGAGGATCAACTATCCGAACACCAAGATCCGAACCTAAACCAAACCTAAAGCTAGAGAGAAGGCAGAAGTTTTGAGAGTTCATTGTAGAGAGAGAGAAGGAAACTTATAAAAGAAGTTTTGGTTCAAAAATCAAGGCATGAGCTATCTTATAAATATTTCACGCCAAACTGTCCGCTCGAGCGGTCCCCCACTGACTCAACTCTCTGCCACCAGCCCGCTCGAGCGAACAGAGACCCGCTCGAGCTGTCATCGTTGGGTGAAATCCCGAACAAAAGATGCATGACCAAATCCACACATGCATAACATATATAGAAATATGATATTCAATAATGATTAAAGCACTAACCAAAATATCAAATAAACATTACAAAAATAAATCGGTTTCGGTTCTCACAAAGTATTATTATATGCAAACTCCACTAACGGTAAATGATCTTCCTAAGAACCCCAAAAATTTAGCACACAGGCTCTCAGCATGTCCTCTAAGATCTGTATGGTACATTCGGACTGACCGTCTGTCTGAGGATGAAAGGTAGTGCTAAAAAGGAAATTCGTCCCCAAAGATGACTGAAGACTCTACCAAAAGCGTGACGTGAAATGCGGGTCTCGGTCGAAAATAATAGATATGGGCACCCCATCTAACCGAACAATCTCAACAATATACAACTTAGCTTGTCCACGGAATCCTTCACACGTATGGAAAGAAAGTGGGCAGACTTCGTCAATCTGTCAACCACCATCCAAATAGCATCATGTCCCTTAGGTGACCTAGGAAATCCAGATACAAAATCCATCGTGACGTTCTCCCTCTTCCATTCTAATACTGGCAACGACTGGAGCAACCCTACTGGCCTCTGATGTTCTGCCTTCACTTGCTAACATTTAAGGCACTGAGAAACAAACTGAGCTATATCTATCTTCATTCCTTTTTACCAAAACTGTCAGCGTAAGTCATGATACATCTTAGTACCTCCCGGGTGCACTGCAAGACGAGAATAGTAAAAATTACGAAACACATCTACATGACACGACTCTGGCACAAACACTCTCCTAGCAAATCTCAAACTCTAATCCGAACTCACAACTCACCCCTTGGTGTGTTTCCCACTAGCAATACGATCCCGTAACATCTGAGCCCCCTGATCTGTTTGCTGAGCCTCCAGGACACGAGCAATTAACATGGGTCATGAAACCACTAAAAACAAGGTTGCACCTTCCCTTGTCTCCCCGAAACACAAATCAAACTCAACAACCTCCTGAAATATGTCCCACTCTCGCATGACAACAGAAGCTAAGGCACCATGAGATCTCCTACTAAGCGCATCGGCCACAACATTGGCTTTTCCTGGATGGTACTAAAGATCAAAATCGTAGTCCTTCATAAACTTCATCCACCGATGCTGGCGTAGATTCAAGTCCTTCTAAAAAAATAGTATTTTAAACTTTTATGATCCGAGAAAATCTCAAAATACTCAACGTAAATATAGTGCCGCTATGCCTTCAAGGCAAAAATCATAGCTGCCAACTCTAAGTCATGTGTCGGATAATTCTGTTCATGAGTCTTCAATTGTCGAGATCCATAAGCCACAACCTTACCCTCCTACATCAAGACACACCACAAGCCATCATGCGACGCATCGCAATAAATAGTGTAACCTAATCCCCATTCTGAAATAACCAACACTGGTGCACTAGTCAATCACTTTTTCAGCATCTGGAATGCTAATTCACAAGACTCACTCTAAACAAACTTGACTCCTTTCCGTGTAAGACGAGTCATTGGTGCGGCAAGTCGAGAAAAGCCTTTCACGAACCGTCGGTAGTAACTTGCCAAACCTAGAAAGCTACGAATCTCAAATGCATTCTTCGATCGTTCCCAACTCATTACTGTATCAATCTTTAAAGAGTCTATAGACACTCCATCCCTCGACACCACATGTCCAAAAAAACTTCACCTCAGGCATCAAAAACTCACACTTCTCAAATTTTTCAGACCGTCGGTGCTCCCTTAAAATCTGCAGAGCAATACATAAATGTTCTTCATGCATCTCTCTCGATGGTGAGTAGATAAGAATGCTGTCTACAAACACAACTATAAAACTATCAAGGTACTTATGGAATATGCGGTTCATCTAGTCCATGAATGTCGCAGGTGCATTTGTCAAACCGAATGGCATAACTAAAAACTTGTAATGACCATAACGAGTCCAAAAGGCGATCTTCGATATGTCCTCTTCCTTAATCTACAACTGGTGGTACCCTGACCTCAAGTCAATCTAGTAAAAATAACTCGAACCATTTAGTTGATCGAACAAATCATCAATCCTTGGCATAAGATACTTTTTTTTTACCATCACCTGATTCAACTTTCGACAATCAATGCATAACTTCAAGGATCCGTCCTACTTTTTGGTAAACAAGGCTAGAGCTCCCCACAGGGACGTGCTCGAACATACAAACCCCTTATCTAGCAGTTTCTGAAGCTGTACCTTAAGTTCACGCAACTCTGCTGGTGCAAAATGATAAGATGGCATTGAAATAGGAGCGATTCCCTGAACAAGATCGATATAAAACTCTACCTCACGAAGTGGTAGCAAATTGAATAGATCGTCAGGAAAGACATTTTGGTAGTCAAAAACTACAAGGGAAAACTCTCCTCGGACGCCAACAGCCTCATCTGTCATGAGAGTAGAAAAGAGAAAACTAAGGTTTCATTGATTTTGCATAACACTGGGCATGGACACTAAACTATCGTCTCGGTCACCCACAAAATAGAAATAATCTTCCTCAAGTGTACAAATCGATACCCTCCGTCGATTATAATCGATATAAGTACGATAGGTGGTCAGCTAATCTATCCCTAGGATGATATCGAACGTTGTCATACCAAGAATGATAAAATTAAACTCTAAACAATGGTCGGTGACCTTTAACTCATAGGATCTATAGACTCGTCCCAACACTACGTTCTCACTGACCAAGGTCTCTACATACAGCGGGCTACCCAATGTATCTATTTCTAACCCTAAAGCAGATGCAAAAGCAAATGAGATAAAAGAATACGATGCTCCCGTGTCGATAAGAACACTGGCCCATAAATGGTATACTAAGAGAGTACCTCTGATAATTGAAGTAGTCGCTGAAGCATCAGCCACAACCGGTACCTTTGAAGAACTCGAATCGATAAGGAAAAACACCCGCCCCTACGGTCCCCTAATCTGTCCACCATGACTCTGTGTAGTGAGTTGTTGCACTGACTAGGCTGAAGTGCCCCCTTCTGCAATCCTAGAAGTCTGAGTTGCTGGCTACTGCTATGGCTGTCGGTAAGTCTATCATCCCTGTGTCGATCGAACCAGTGGTGCACCTACTGTGCTCTATGTACTCCCTCTCTAAGGGCAGTTCCTACGAAAATGTCTCGGCTGACCACATCCAAAGCATACTAGTGGCCCTCTCCCCTGTGACTGAATAGGTAGAGGACTCTGAGACTGTCCCCTAAATGGGCAATCCATCACACGATGCCCTAGCTATCTGCACTGATAACAAATGAGCTCCCTCCACTCTAATTGTCCCAACGAAGCTATCGAGGGTGCCGAAAACTGCTGATATGACTCTGTATGATAAGATCCAGGACCAGACGACCTTCGCCTCTTGTTACGATGCCCACCTGACTATACACTCGTTCCTCCTTGAGGTGTTATAGCCTCTCTAACCTTACGGGTCTCATTTAAGGTATTCTCAATGATGACTGCAAATTCCACCGATTCAGTAAAAACATGTAACCTTAATCTTGCCACCCTTTCCCTGATCGCGGGTCTCAAACCCCTCTTAAAACTCTTTGAACTTAGCTCATCTGTGGTTATGGATTCCAGTGCAAAGCAAGATAAACTGGTGTACCTAGCCTCGTACTGTACAATGCCCATCATCCCCTAGGTGAGTGAAACAAACTCTTCTCAATAGATGTCCCTAGAAGACTCGAGAAAGTATTTGTCCAGAAACACTTTCGTAAAAGAAACCCACGTACCCTCCACAGTCGTTCTGGCAAATTTCCATAACTCGTGAGCGTGACCTCAACTAGAATGTGAGAAACGCAACCCTCAAGTCATCCTCGACTATCTGTAATATGTCTAAGATCCTAGTCACGAGCTATAGCCATTAAGTGGCCACTTTGGGATCGGGATCCCTGACAAAGGTAGGAGGGTTAAGATGTTGGAACTCGCGCATTACAACGGTCGCCCTCAGCTCAAGTATTCTTGCACTTCTCCTAGCGGCCTCAGCTAACTGGTAGATGGAACCCATCATCTCACGGAATAGATCTACCCCGTCTACTGGCCCTTGGGGAGCATTAGCATCCCCGACGTCAGGGATCGGCATATCCCCTTGGCCTAAACTGCAACCATGACCCCGACCTTGGTCTTGTCCTCTCCGTGCGGATATAACTTCTATATGAAAAAAAACACAGAACATAACAACATAAGATTCGATTTATCATGTCATTACTAATACATGTCACATAATCATGCAAATACTTAGTCATTCCAGATCATGTAAACAAACTCTACATATCGAGAAGTACCAACAAGAGTGATAAGTCAATTTGAGTGACCCACTCAGATTCTTTACTAGAAAATACGTCGGCCAAACGCATTTCTAACTTGGCCTCCAAGTTGGTTAATCCAAATACCCTAAGACAAGACAAATCAATCATAAGGTCCAACCTCTATGCCCACGTATAACATAACATTCTCATGCTATCAAAACATTTTAAACACATGCAAATCAAGCACACGTAACTTTCCTCACAATGTGATGTAATCTCTTCCCACGACTCTTAGGTATTCGAACCTAGAGCTTTGATACCAATCTATCACGTCCCAAAATTCGAGTCACGTGAACCACCGAAGAAAAACCTATTTTGAGACACGAAGATCCACCAGAACCATCCAAAACCAAAAGGTTAAAGAACCTAACCCAAAATGAATAGGCATCCGTTAAAAAAAAAACAGTTCAGAGGATTTATTTTAAGGAAAAGATGAATCCAAAAAGTCAAGGTCAAAATACCCAAGAGCCAAAGTTTAAAACAAAACAAATAAAAAATTTCAAAATATTGCCCAGACTGCTTAAGAGGTCCTTACTTGTACACTATTTTTTCTCAGTCTGCAAAACAACCAAGAGTGCGGTTTGACCGCTCGAGTGGTCCATCGAGTGGTCTGGCTCTAGACCACTTTTTCAAAACCCAATCTTTTTCTCACTCAACACAACCATTTCCCAACCTTTTAAAAACTCTTCAAGTCATAATCAAGCAATCTAAAGCATGCTAAAATAAGGTTCAAATTCTTCCTCGAGACACATGGTTTGATATCAAACATAAAACCAACTGAAAACCATTGCTATAACGTTAAACCAACCAAAACGATCTCATACAACCATAAAGCTTAACAACCAACTCATAGTTTCTCTCATCATCATACAACATTCATGCATTGGTATTTGGCCCTAAGGTTTTACAAAACATATTACATATGCTCTCAAGTCTAAAACATAATACATGTTTATATGATCCAACATAAAAAAAATTGGTATAAATAGTCGAACGACAAAAAACTATGATTTTATCTTCTGCCACCACCGGGGCTCCTCAAGATCAAGCTACATGGTCGTGTTCACCTGAAAGATTTTGATTCCAACAATTGAGTCGAAACTCAATAGGAATAGATTATCATGAATTAAATGCATAACATGCAATCATGAATTATATAAACAACTCAACTACACAAGCCTCAAAACGGTTTTTTCATTTTCAAAACCACAAGTTTTCATATAATCCAACAACATCTCTCAACGTAAAAACACAACGCGAATCATTTTAGTTTTCCATAAGGTTTTCGAACCCAAAAAGGTTTACACAACCACAATGATTTACACATACCGACATTATTGTACCGGAGACAATGGTAACAGGTACAGACTCTCGTCTATTGACCTAGGTCCGAGGCATCCAATGGCCCACTAGGCAATAACAAGTTCTATGCCTTGCTACAATAACAAACGTCTCCTATTGGGCAACCACTTCATTTATAGGGAATAACCCGAAAGAGCGAAGTACCTATTTGTGCAAATTTTTGAATTTTCACAGAGGAGCAATTGAGGGCCGCATTCACCACATTGTTACGGTACATTCATAAAATTATTAAGAAGGCATACATCACAACTCGTTGAAATGTTTGTATACACACAGCTATACACACACACACACACACACACATACAAAACGTTCAAAACATACAGCAACATTATCCATTTATTCAAGGAAATCAACTAACAATTTTAAAATGTTTCCACCATCTCGACCACATCATTTAAACCAAGGCTCAATCCCAATGATTAACTTCAAACCTCCAAAAACTATATTTTCGCAATACATTCATACTTTTCTCCGATTTTCAAAACTCATCTTTTAAAAATCAAGTACACGCACATCTACCAACTTTATTTGTAGTAAATCTTAGGATAGCAAAAATATGCTTTTAATTCAACCAAACAATGTTTAAACACAACAACCCATCATCTATAGCATTTTAAAGTGGTAAAAAATGCGTATAATCACATACAACATTCTTTTAATTCACGAGAGTCTAGAAGCCTACCGTATGGAGCTAAAAACTCGAAACTTTTACCATCGGCGAGAAATCAAAGTTGCCAAAACAAAATTCTGTTCAGATGAACGCGAAACCCTTGGCGAGGAGAACACCAATCCACCCTCGTAATGCCAAGATCCCACCCCGAAGCAAGCAAAAGTTTAGAGAGAAGGCATAGGTTTTGGTCTTTCTATAAAAAGAGACAAAGTGAAGCTTATAGGTGAAGTTTTGGACTAAAACCTCATGCCACTAGCTGCACTTATATAACCCACGCCAGATAGGTCAATCGAGCGGTTCTGTCTAAAAAGTTTTCAACTTTCAACTGCAACGCCCAAACAGGACCGAGATTGAAACTTCCATGCATATCTAAGTTATCACTTGCATAAAACATATAGAAACGAATCTTTCTATAACAACCAAAACTTTATACAACACGTTGAGAAATCATATTACAAAATTAAAAGAATCGGATCTCACAAGAGATCTATTGGTTGATCCATTTTAAATCCCTAAAAATGGTTGGATCTGATGTTTCTTTTTTCTCTTTTTAACTTGAAATGACACATTGCTTGGCTAACCAGCTGCAATGGCCAATTTATCTAGTGTTAAATGGTCAATTTACTATCTTCTTGTTAGGGAGTACTAGTTTTTCCATTCCATGGTACTGTTTTAAATTTATTTCTACAAGAATTTATATATATATATTTTCAAAAATACTCAACAACTAATAATTTAATATAATATAAATATTTATCTAACAGCACTATAATATTTTAAATTGATTGATTAGTGTAAATTTAATTTTTAAATTTATTATTTGTAATGAGTTTGTTAACATGGCAACGAGCTAATATTGACAATTTTAAGATTCTTATCAAAGTAAGATTTTACAAATAAAAAAGAATTTTTCTTAAATACTATGTTTGAGTTTAAAACTAAAATTTATGAAAAAAAAAATAGACAAAAAGAGTTAAGTAAATGCTTTTTTTTTGGGTTTAATTTGATCACGTATCGTCAACTGTAAAGTATTTTTGATACCGTCTGTTATATGTTGGTATGACATGAACCAATAAATATTTTGAATGAAATTAAATTAGACTATGATGGTAGCCCAATTTTATTTAAAATAATACTACTGATCGATAGTAACCGGTACGAAAGGGTACCCACAACATTGAATGTGAATTATTGTAACGATTCAAATGAACCATTTGCCTAATAACTTAAATAAGTAACCCAACTATACGACTCAAAAACTTAAACTCAAGTTCAAGTTATTAGTATTACTCCACAAGTTTCTTTATATACTAGACTTGATTTCTATATCCAACTGATGTGGGATGAAGTATCACAATATCCTTCACTCAAATACGCGATGCACTCGTCGCGTGACCCAATTTCTTCTTCTAACTGAGATGTGAATAGCAATTCATTAGTGGACACAGAGCAGCCCATTAGCGTGTATAAGTTATAATACCTCGAGGTTTTTACCCCTTTTTAGAACCTCTACTCCTATGTGCCTGTTTGGGATGTCTAAAAAATTTGGCTTTTAAGAAGTTTAATTTTTTCAGAAAAAAAGATGAATAAAAAAAAGTTAGATTATTTGGGAAAACTTTTTGTTGTAGCTTTTTTTGCTTTTTATTGATATGTTTAAAATTCCATTTATTTTAACTTTTAAATTGTAGTGTTGGGGATATTGACACGGCTTTTTTTGTTTATATGAGTAGGATATTATAGTAATTTTGTTTGAAAAAAATTAGGGTGTTTGGGATATGTATTGATTTTTTCTTTAGATTAAGAGATGAAAAAAAGTTAATTTTTTTTAAACCAAACAATGCAGTTTAAAAGTTGACTTTTTTGAAAAACAATCAGCCTTAAAGCTAGCCCAAACATTCCGTATATCTACACCACCACAGAGCCCTATACGAAGATTAGAATTGACTCTGCTACTATTTATAACGACTCAAGTAAACTATTGACCCAATAATTTAAATAAATAATCTAATAACACCATCCAAAATATTTAGGCTTAAGTTATTAATAGTAGCTTAAAAAAATTTCATATACCAAACTTGATTTCGATTTCCAATGATGTGAAATGAGGGAACATAATTATCAATTCCATGAATATGAAATTCTTGCGAAGGAGAGCCCGTATTAAGTGACTCCACATGGGATATTTTGTTTTGATGGATCTATGACAACGCCTTCCAGCGTTAAGTCCCCCCTTAATCAATATTAGCTTTAATGACAAGGAAACCTTACCAACTCGGGTTTTTATCCCCTAATGTCAGCTCCATTTAAAAATGCTGAGCTTTGGGCCAAGTCTTTTCTCAATAGCTTTTTCATCAACTAGCTTTTTTCAACACATAATGACATAAATACTTGTGCTTTCTATAAAGCAAACTCCATCTTTTTTAATATTTTTTGAGTGGGCATGCAAAAGAAAATTTTACTTATGTAAATCATTTTAAGTACAAACTCTCACATTGGACTTATTATTCAAATTCCTTAAGTAGATGCACAAGATTGACCAAATTAGCTTGCCATTGCAATTCCAAGTTTCTTTCTTTCTTTTTTTTTTTTTGATCGGCAGAAAAAAAATATTATATATTTACCACTCAAACAATAACAGCTTTAGCCGTATAACTCCAAAGAGCTATGCAAAGCCCAAACAAGATACAATTGATTAGAAATCAACCAAAAAAAAAAAGGACACGAAATAGAAAAAGAAGAAGATAATCAATTCCAAAGTTTTCCTCTTGCATTTTCTCCATTTTCACCATAGGTTATGTTTGGATGGAAAAAATCTTAATGGAAAATGATAACATGATTCTAGATTTCATGATTCTTTCGTTTCGAATACATTAGCATATGAAAGTGATTCTTGATTTCTTCAAATCCAGAATCACATTCTCAAGTTTAGTAGAAATTTGATCTCACCCTTTCCATGATAATATTTAATTTCACGGTGAATCGATAAAAATGATATCTTTTAAAAAGTTTTATGGATAAAATTATTAATTTAATTCAAACTTTGAAGATAATTACTTCAAATGTTCTACCTATTTATTTGATTCTTAACAAATACATTCTTATTTTTCTTTAAATTCAAAAAGCAAGCATGTCACAAGGGTTTATGGTGTCCATCGATCTGAAACTCGTAAGTCCAAAGTTTTCCTCTTGCATTTTCTCCATTTCACCTTAGGTTATGTTTCGGTGGCATAAAGTTTAAAATAAAATGAAAATGAAAATATGAAAATTAATTCTTGGTGATTTATTAAATCAACTCTAATCACATTCTCAAGCTAAAACATGTGATCCCCACTCTTTCCATGACAATCTTAGATTTCAAGATGAATCAATAAAAAAGAAATAACGAACTCTAATAGTGTTTTTTTTTTAAAAAAACTAATGAATAAAATTATTGAGTTAATTCAAATGTTTGAATATAATTATTCTAAATAAAACTTTATATATAAGTAGTTGATTCTTAACAATTACATTCTTATATATTTCTCTCAAGAATTATATGAGGAATGCGTGTTGTGACTTTGAGAGACAACACGTTGTTGTGCCCTCAATGGGATAAGTTCTGATATATACTTTTTTATATGATCAGGTACATTCATTATGTAAAGCTAATTAAACATTTGTTTAAATATTTTTTCTTAAGATTATATTTATTATTCATTTATTTGTAAATAAATATAATCAATTACGTAATTACAAATATCAGATCAACTTCATTTCTTATATGAAACAAAAAAAAACTAAGTGAGCTCTAAATAATTAACGAATCCAATAATAAAAATATATTTAAGAATCAATCTCATTGAGACCACAATAGCGTGCTCACTCTTGGCAGCACAGTACACACCCCTTATCCCATTTAGGGGGTGCAAGCATGTTACAAGGGTTATTATTGGAATAATACTTTAGTTTTTTCTTTACCAAAATAGAAACTACATATAAAATTTTAATTTGTTATAATTATTGTCAATAAGGCTGTAAGGGATTTCATCAATCAGACAGTTGAGAAGGAGAAAGAACATATTGAGTGCACTCTTACAGCTAACTTTTTTGTTTTAGAACTACATACACATCATTGACTATATTTCATTGTAGATAGAATCAATAGGTCTACAAATTTAACCATTTCAAAATATAGAGCAATTATTGAAGAATAATCAAAGCTTAATTATTCTTTTTTTATACCTATTTTGATGTTTAGATTAAGATATTAATATAAATACTTTAAATTGATAAGGGCTAGGTGTTAAAAAATCAATAGAATTGATAAACCAATTCGAACCAATCCAAATCTTCTGGTTTCATTCTGAGTGTTTTGGTAAGTGGCTTAGTTCTGATTTTAAATAATTAGAATCATGCTTTATGTTTCAGTTCACGAATTAAGTTTTAAAAATATGAAACTGAACTGATTTCTTACCTATTTTTATTATATATATAACTTAAAATTATTAATTGGTTTATTTATATTTTCTCTTTTTTTTTTTATTTCTTCTCTTATATTATTTTTTTTTCATAACATCTTAGTATTATATACTGATAAAGCCATTGATAATTGATCAAAAATAACGAATGAATAGAATATAACTCATAATTTTTAGAAAAGGATACATCTTTGTAATAATATTAAACAAGTGATATAATAAAATATAAAATTAAATTAAATAAAGAAAGAAGAAAAATAATTAATAGATAAATGAGCAAATATATAAATGTATATTTTTTAAACATATAATAGATAACAGGTACTTAGTCTTAGACCAGCGATTCCAAACTAGAATTAAACCGTTATTAATTGGTTTGATTCGCTTTGGTTCCATAATATACACGGTTCGATTTTGATTTTTAAATTTTTAAAATTATTTAGAACAATTTAATTCGTAATTTAATATGAAATCAAATCAAACCGAACGGTAAACACCCTATTAAAGGCATAATGTCAAACAAATTGAGCTAAGCCAGTACTGAAAGTCAAGATTTGGTTGGAAAATACTTACAAGCTCAAAGGAGAAAAGAGTGAATGAGATGATAAGATAGGAAGGTGGTTAAGGGAATGGAATTAGCTGGGCCTTGACAAGTATTATCAAACTCAGTTAGCTTGAAATTATGAACTTATGGGGCCCATGCAATGTGATTATGTCTATATGTTTCCTATGTTGTTAATTTTAATGATGGATTAACTATATATATATATATATATATCTGTGTGTGTGTGTATTTATACATATATAAATATAAAAAAAAATCATAGGAAACATGTTTCTTTCAAATCCATATATGAGATTATGATTACTAGCATTAATCAAACTCGCAAGTGACATAATTACTTTTAATTTTTACATCTCTCTAAATCTTCAATCACTACAAGAAATTAATTTTGTGTCGTGTTGTGTTCGTGTTAGGATCTTTCAGATTACGATGCATTAATCAAACTCGCATGTGAAATAATTAGTTTTAATTTTTACTACAAATATCGAGCAATTATAGGATCTCTTTAAATCTTCAATCACAATAAGAAATTGATTTCCCGTCGTGTTGTATTCGTGTTAGAATCCTTTATACGCCGATGAAACCAAGCACTCGATTCTGAGGATATATAATCTCGGGAAATGAGTTGGGCAAGGATCATAAGGTGAGTCGAATGGGCATTAGAGAACTAATTTCGACAGAGTATTGGCGCTTGAAATGTCACTTTCTCCATTTTCTAAAATGTTGAGAAATAACGTTATTTATAGAATTCTGGACGCTAACATCGTCCATTGGCACACTGCCACGCGTCTGGAATAGAATATTCTATGACAATGTTGTAGCTGTGAAAATCGAATCTTATGGCTGTGAGAAATAATTAGACAACATAATGGTCGTGACATCCAAAGGTCACGGATAATTGTAAGATTAAAGAATCATAACAGTTATGAAAATCTAAAATAACAATCATTTATGAGATCGAAGCACCTTCACGTTCATGATGTTCAAAGGCTACGGCTGGTTGTAAGATTAAAGCACCATGACGGCCACGAGAATTAAAAGCAACAATTGTAATATTTATGGAAATATAAGGGTTTTCTTGAGTTTTGAGTCGAGTTCTTGGCTCCACAATTGCTTAGAGGTACCTTTAAGCATATTCCCATACATTTTCATCATTGGAGGGCACTCGAGGGTGCCTAAGAAATGGCTTGGTCAAAATTGGAGTGTTTACAGTTACCCCTCTTTGACAAAACTTTCAATAATTTATGGTACGAGTGAATGTCAACGTTCCAAAAACAATCTCTTTTGACTAAGTCGTCGATCTTAGGCAAACAAAAACATACGAAAAAGAGGGGTCGTACTCGAATTTTCATCGAGCTTCCTACGTACCCCATTGTAAAGGATCATACAAATAGTTTATGGAAAAATGCATATAATGCAAGAAGTCAATTATGATGCATGGCACACAACTTCATGATGCAGGCAGGTAATATCTTATGATGTAAATATACTAGAGACAAAATTTATGGTCACAACACAGATTGAAAAAGATCAAAGATTTGTCTAAGGTCATAAAAAGGACTAAGAAGTCAATTTAAGGTTATGAGGATGACTGAAAAAAGTTTTAAGGTTTTGGTTAAAGCTGGGTTATTGAGAATCAAATTTAGGTCATGAATGGATCGGGGAAGCATTTTAAGGTCATGAGAAGGACTAGAAAGGGTTTAAGGTCTTGGACAGGATTGGGCTCACTAAAAATCAGTTTTAGGTCATAAAATAACTGGAGAGTTAGTTTGTTATGAGAAGAACTGAGAAAACTTTTAAGGTCTTTGACAGGACCAAACTAAAGGTAATTAGTTTTAGATCATGAAAGACTGGAAAGGCTTGTAAGAAATCTTTCAAAGAACTAAAGAAAAGACTGACAGGTGCTTTGATACATATCATCCCGAAGCGAGACATAGATTATGTAGTGCATTGTGATGCCTCTAAGCATGAATTGGGGTGTGTTGTTATGTGGGATAGGAAAGTAGTGACATGCTGTTCAAGATAGTTGAAACCGCACAAAAGGATTACCTGACACATGATATGGAGTTAGCAGTAGTGATTTTCAACTTAAGTCATGGCGGTATTATCTATACCTATGAGGGGTGGGGCTTCTCAGTTGTTGGCCCAACCAACAGTATCGTGTTGTTGGCTTTTGTGAGATACACTTCAAGTTCCAATTTTATGATTTAAATCTTTTGTTTTGTAAACCTCAATGTCTAGATTACCTATAAAAAAAAATAACATTAATCAGGTATTATTATGTGCTCAATCAAACAAATTACATTTTCTTAAAAAAATTAATAATAAAGTCCTTTCACCATTCAATTATTTAAAAGACAAATGTGGTGTGTTCCAATATTCAATCAACTTTATTTATTTGTTAGTATACATGATCTATGCAATGAGATCTATTAGATGTGCGATTTAAATTATGAAAATATTATTCAAAATAAGCCAAGTGAAGACTAATAATAGGGAGCTATTAACTGTCCGATAATATTTACTGTTCGTTTGATAATTTAGTTTTAAGCTGAATTTTTAGTTTTAAGTCACTTTAAACTAAAAAGCCAAAAGATTCGTTTGATTAGAAAATTAATAACTTTTAAGCCATCAAAAAAGTTAAATAATCCGAATGTAAAATTTTTATATTGCCCTTTAATCTAAATGAGGTCTTGTCAAATAAAAAAATCAAAAAGTCAAAAAGCCAAAAAGTTAAAAAATAAAATTAAAAATTATTATCAAAAAAGTCAAAAAACAAATAAGTTAAAAGATGATAGTTAAAAAATGAAACTTATTAACTTTTAAAATTTTAAGTCAAAAACTAAAAAAAATCAATTTAAAATCAATTTACAATCGAGAAAAGACTTAAAATTTGATAAGTCACATAGTCTCTAGTCACATCAAGAGAATATCTTGTGCTATTTTTTTATTTTAAAAAAATGTTATTACGTGATACCATGGTATCTGAGCAATGTACATGGTTAGGTATGGCAATTTTTGTTTTTCCCCGACATGTGTTTGCGCCGAATTTATTTACTCTCAATAATAAGTAGGGTGAGATTGGCATTGCTTTCTTCAGCCATTTTATTACGTCTTGTTCTTGATTATATAAAATAATTTTTTTTAAATATAAATAAATAAATAAATAAATATATATAATTTATTTTTAAAAAATATAATAAAATTAAAATATAAAAATATTATATTTAGTTCTAATTTTTCATCTCCATTTTCTACATCTTATATTTTGCAGTTCAAATAATTCAATAATAATTATTTTTTATTTGTTATATTATATACTACTCTTATTAAAATCATTCTCATAAAGCTTAAAACTATTTTTGATATATCTCTCCCTGTCCCACCTCTACTATTTTCTTCTTTTTTTTTCTTCTGTACCTTAATCAAATAAGATATGGAAATGTGATACTTCATTCCTGTCCAACCTCATTCATAGTGGCATAATTAAAAATTTTATTTAGTGATGCCATTTAATAAATTAGAATAATATTTAATTTTTAACCCCATACAACATGTCAAAATTAACTATAACAAAATACACTATACTACTATATATTTTTAGTATTTCAACTAAAATATTTATATTTATCAATCACATGTAAAGAAAAAATTTGAGACTTATTAGTTTAACTTTTTTGTAAGCGAAGACATACATCATAACTAATACAAATTTTTTTATAACTTTTGATTTTTTTTTAAAATGTTGACCTCGTCTTATATTATTTTTAATATTTTACTGGTGTTAATATTTTAAATTTTCAAATAATTACACATTAAAAAAAAATTTTAAAAAAAAATAAGTATGGTCAATTGAACTCACTTAAGAGTGCTTGGCTATGCCCAATCATAGACTCGGTTGTTAGTCAGGTTCACAGATCCTATCTTGTTAAGTGGAGGTGGGTATCGTGTGTTGCCATATTATATTTTTGTCGTGTTATATTAGGTTCGTATTATAAACTAATCAATGCTAATAATATTCATTTAACTAAATGTGTTACTTACTAACACTAACGCTATTTGCTTATAAAGAAATTAACATATTTATAACCTGTTTAATAACTCATTTATCAACTTATTTAATAACAAATTTAGATTTTTTAATTCTATACATATTTCAATCATAAAATCACATATATTATAATAAATTAAAAATTCTAAAAAATCTGTATAAACTCCTTATATAGTTTGATAGAAAAACAACATGAATCCATGCACAAAGAACTCAAAAGTCCAAACATTTGTTGTAAAAGAAGTTTACAAAAAAATAAACAGGTTATATGGATCTTTTTTTAATTCTACGGGTTTGATACTAACCCAACCTATTTATTAAAAGTGCTATTGAGTTGTATCATTATTAACTTCGTATCAAAAAATAATTGACTCTAATTTTTTAATTTTGTACAAAAATTGAGTTGTATTAACGTGTCGTGTCAGAAGCTTTCACACCTATTATTATTTAGAAAAGTGACATTTAAAATTGACCCGTGATGGGTTACCCTATACGCAAGTAATTCATGGACCTGTCATTGATGCCACTAATGCTAGACATATAACGCTCTACTGATGCTATTATGAATTTTTTTTTGTAAATTTTTAAAAACTCTTGAGAATTTTTTCGTACCTTTTTTTAATTCTCCTTCACTAGAACAATCTCAAAACGTAAAAATAAAACACCCAAGTTTTTTAAATGTTGGCTAAAGATAAATAATAATTAAAAAAAAAAACAATTTGACAAACTTTTTACTTTCTTTCACCCTTTTTTTTTGAACTTTTCGTTTTTTCTAATATTTTTACCTTTTATATTCCTCGTTACTAGAAAAATTTAGAAAGTAAGCAATAAAAATAGATCAGAATTAAAAAGTACATTTAAAAACAGGGAAAAAAATCAATCCCAAATAATATAATTATTTTCTTTTTTAAATCAATGCTACACATACTTTTGTACTTCTTGGCAATTTTATTATAAAGCAAACCCTTTTTAGGTTTGGGCACCTTTTAGGTTTGGGAAATTTTCTACTTTTCCTGAGTAGTCTTGTTGTAATTTTCTGATTAGTCTATAAATCCTAGAAATTGAATTACTCACCTTTTTAGGTTTGGTAAATTTTCTATATATATATATATAATTTGGAGTTGTCTTGTCATTATTTTTTGATTAATCTATAAGTCTTAGAAATTGAATTAATCAAATTTAAAATTTCTCAGTTGGTAAGAAGTGTGGTTAGGTGCATCAATTTTGTAATGAATATTTTTCAGAAGGGGAAATCAATCATTTCTTCAAGAGACTAGAATGCATATGATCCAATAAAGTGGATGTATATATTATTCTTACCTCAAGCATTAGTTATGTCTAATTTAGATAATACTCCTCATATAGTTTGATGGATGATGATGGAATGTGTACAAGATTGGATATTCATAAGGACATGGTTCTTCAAACATATTATATTCTATAATATTTTGAGTACTTAGTATTTACCTTTTCTCTTTGATCTTTTGAGATGGATTGATGTAATAATGATATATGATGCATTGATTAATTGTGATTTGCTACCAAATATGTTTGATTGTGATTTGTTATCAAATATTTTTAGTTGTGGTTTGCTATTAAATATACTTGATTGTGATTTGTTACTAAATATGCTTGATATTTTTTGACACAAAATCTGTATCTTATATTTGCTTAAAAAAAATTATATAATCTTGATTATATTGATTGATGTGTCAATCTCTAAATTGATTCACTTTGTGCTTGAAATATCTAGACCATATTTATTATGGAGAATTTTACTCAAATGAGAGAATTTGAATTTGAAATATTTTTGTTTAGAATAAAAAATTTCAAATTGTTACGAATTGATAATTTATTTGTGTTCAAAAGCACAAACATTTTCTCTTAGAACAAGCTAAGAGTGTCGACACCTTTTTTATAGGGATCAACACTTTTTACCAGAACTTTGAACATATGGTTTGTCTAGGTCAATGGATCGATACCTTTACACAGCATGGTCAACAACTTTTGATAGTATATCACCAAAGAAACAACTGTGTCAATACTCCTATATAATAGGGTCGACACCCTTACATAGCAGAGTCGACACATTTTGATATAACCTCAAGAACATAATGACAGGGTCAACACACTTGCCAAATGAATTGACTCCTCCTATTTGAAAAATTAAATCCACGACAAATATTCAACAAATTTTAAGGAGCAATCTTTGCAGTGATTGCACAAATTATTTTCTAAAGGCTACTTTTCATTCAATGGACTATATGAAAGATAAATGTTTCAGATTTGAAAATGGAGACTGACAATCAAATCATTCTATCAAGTGCATTCAAGTTTTCATCTCTCTCAAACCCTAAAATCTTAATTATTTCTTTGAAGTTCATTATTTTTATCCACTCATTGGGATTTTTGTAACATTCTTTGAGAGATATTCATTGTTTATATATGTTGTAAAAGAGTTGTTAAGCCCTTGAAAATTATTTGTGAGAATTTTTGTGAAAAAAACACTTAAAACCTTCATATACCAAAACAGGGGCTGCTTTTGGAGTTTTCTCTTTTAAGTGTTTTTGGAATAAAACACTTTGTTGACAAGGTTTTGCAAACACTTGTTAAGTTTGTTAGTAGGTGTGTAGAATGGCCCAGCCCAAGAAGCGTCTCTGTAGAGCCCGAGCATGGCCCGAGGAGAGCATGAACCCGAATCCATTAGGACCGAGCCAATGCTGTCCCCCTAAAGCCAGCAGACCGGCCCGAGTTCAAGGCCCAAATAATTTATTTGTATTTTCTTAAATTGAGCAACTTTTTCAATTTACTTTTACTTTATTTACATTTTTTGTTATCATTTGTTATCTAGATTAAGTAAGATTAAGTTCTAATATTATCAATTTTTCACTTTTCAGTTTTATTAGTGACTTTTCTTTTTTATTTTTTCGTCTCTCAAATTATCTATTTTCACCCTTTTTAAAAATGTTTTTATCCTATTTTATTTTTTGATCATATCTAAGCTTTTTATTTTAATTTTTTGGCCTTATTTCTTTCTCAATACTTACACAATCAAATATAACACTACAAAGGCAAAATTGTCATTATGGTTAATCCACGTCTTTCTATTTTACGAACAAACAAATATGAAAATGGACTAAGAAAATGGTTACACAATGCAATAGATATTTAATCCTGAAACTATTTATTGATAAAAAAAACTTAATCCCTTTTAATCTTTATCCTTCAATACAAACATGGCAAAGGAACACTATGAGGACTGTTGGACTTGTTTTGCCTCCAAAATCAGGGACTGAATGCTCACAAACCTCAAAAACCGAGCAGCAAAGTAATTATTTTATAGTCCTAGAACTTCACGTGGTATTGTCTATTTAATGCTCCCATTCAATTACCCAACAGAAAACATTCCGAGTGGAACAATTTTGGCTCATTTTTATCGGGTAGGTGGAAGACAAGGGTAATCCATTTAACATGAATCGAACATTTTTATTTTTTAAAAATACTACGTGTCATTGCCTATATAATACTTCAAGAGTGCCTAATAATTTTCTAGAGCAGCACAAGTTCTGGTAAGTAACTACCAGTAACTTGGTAAGATACCAATGATCTCAAACATTTCACTGTAATGTTTTCATGCATCTCGGCCACCTTATCACCAAGTGGTCTTTGGTAGAATGATATAGGTGTTACCTTCGCAAATAAAAAACGGAGAGTTCAAACTTTACCGAGTGCAAAGTATGGAAGTGAGTGTATGTATTTGCCGATCACAAAAAAAAAAAAACAAAAAGGCATCCCCACTTATCACTTTAGGTGGGATGAGTTGAAATTACACAAGAACCCCCTTATCCCTTCAATTCACAAGAGTTTTTCACATTAGATTTATAGACTGTTTCTTTTGTGAACAGCAGAAAGATTTAAACCCAAGGGTCTTTCAACTACGTAAAGTATCTACCCTGTATTTTGTAAAGTCATGTTTGATTGATTAAATTAATAATGAGAGTATATATAATTCTACTTGATAAAGTGTCCTGTGAGACTAGTAATAAATAAATTATTAATACTATATTCTCTCAAACATTGTATATTCTGCATTCCGTGGAATTAATTATCTAATAAATGTATAATTTTTTCACCACTTGTTGAATTCAAACAAGAAAAATATAATCTCATAAGATATATAATCAAATTCTATGTCTAATCTGATCAATCAAACATGCCCTAAGAGTCTTCCGTCACTGAAAATCATATTTTCATTGTTTAAAGTTTAAACCAATCGTTCATTCATGGCTGTTGAAAACATTCTACAGAAGGCCTTGTGAGAGAGATGAAGCATACCCCAGGAATTCTTTCGATTATAATTTTCTAATTGCTTCTGACTAGCAAATTTTTTGAATTATTTCCTGGAATTGTCAGAATGCTTGAGACTAGAATATAATGAAAGACTAGTTACTTGCAGTTTATCTTCTTCTCTGTTTATTGCGTTCTTTTTTCTTTTTTTTTTCTTTTGCTATGCATAAATTCATAATTGCTTATAAAACATTCACGACCATGGGGCCCGTTTAATCCTATAGGTCCAATCGATTCAGCATAACAGGGTTTCCAATATATATTTGAAATCTAGGATTTTGTGTGAGTTATAATTACAATTGACTCATTGTATTCTCCTTTTTTACATAGTGCATCATTTGTCGATCTAGCTTGTAGACGTAGGCCTCGAGCCGAACCACATAAGCCTTCTCTTCTTGTGTGATTGCTTGGTTGTTCTATTATCATTTGATTCAGTTTAGCTGTAACACTAGTATTAGATGATACTAGTTTTGATGCTTTCTAGCCCACCCAATCCAGATATTTGATATATAAACTCAACACTTCAGTTTGGAAACTAAAGATTTATACATTTTTTTTTACCATAACCAATACTAAATCAAGCCCACTGAAATTTTCTCCCTAGTATGAGTTATGATGATTACAAACAGAAAATCAAGCAAGCTCTAGACTTCCTTTCCCATAAATTAATAGAAAAGTTAGATATCTAGAAAACAATTTCAGAATTTTATCCAGAATTTGAAATGATAGATTAGATTTACTTGAGTGTATGGGACCCACATACTTGCATGAATCTGATCAATTCATTTCAAATTCTAAGTAAAATTCTGAGACTGCTGATAAATTAATCTGTAAAACTTTCAATGTTAGGCCAACCTTTATCAGCCTGTGACTTCACAAACTCAGCTAGAAGTCTGATCTCGTCTTCCTGTAGACGGGCACCAAATGTGCACTGCCCCCTTGGTGTACATTTCTCACCAAAGCCCTGCAGAAACCAAACAACACACTATCTTCAACCCCATGTTGGAAAAATGATTTTAAAATCATTTCGGAACGGATGAAAAATTGATTAAAGATGGTCATGTAAGAGTTTCCATTGTAGGGTTGTATTATTTTTGTGACACCTAATTCAGTATGAACAGCTGCCTCCCTTTGTTTCGTTACTATTTTGAATAGTCAAGTATACGTCTATAGATATTAAGTTCCTGTTTTGGTTTTAGTATAGAATTTACATAGAATTTATTGCATACATAGTGTTGGAGTCCGTGTAAAGAGAATATAAAATTTTGTTCGATTCGCCAATCTCAATGATTGTAATGCTTTTTCTGATATTTAAATTATTGTATTCTGAAAGATAGACGTCCATAACACTGTAAACACCGTCGCAGAGATAGATTTATCTTAAAGACATAATGTAAAACACTAGTTTTGATCTACTTTCGTCATTAGATTGAAATGGTCTCTAAGTCTAATCTTTGTTTTATTATTATTCACCACACAATTACACAGAAAAGTATACAAACTTTCTAACACCCCACCGATTTTCCATGGTAAATTCCAAAGATTTTGAAGAAACCTTACTGGCATTCTTCCCTTGCCATAGTAGGTAACGCGATATATCTCCTCTTCGGTGTCAACTCCATTCCTGAAATTTGAAAAAAGATCATCAGATGTAGTGAAAGAAAGGAGCAGAGTCCCCTTCCTAGTAGAATTGTTTATCAAACTGAGACTTCAGTGGTGTTTCAAATGCCTGTTTGTTCCTATGCAGAAAAGTTTTTGAAAACCCAGACCTGTGGTTGTGAATCTCGTGCTACAGCGGCCAGTAATGTACAAAAGCAAACCAAAATGCTAATTCGTACCATTCAGAATACCGATCGATAGAAGACATACTACACAATATTGGCCGGCATTGGAAAATGCTCGTGTAAGTACCAATCCATTATTATTAAAAAAATACAAATTTACCCTCTCTTTTTTTGTCTCCTCTTTTTCCATTTTTCTTCTTCTCTAATTCAAGTTTTAAACATTAGATAAAGAGAGTTCTAAAATTAGTCAACGTTAATTCATTATAAAAAAAAATATTAAACATTAAATGTAGATTACTTTCAAGTTAGATATCTCATAATAAATAATGAAAGTAAAAATTAATTTAGACTAATTAATTGAAATATGATGTTGTGATACTAAATTATTTATTATTGGACAATATTTTTATTATATATATATATAAAATATTTTGTAGCGATAAATCTGAGATAGTATCTAATATTTCACCGGTACCAAAACCGATACTATGTCTGGTTACGGTATTTCAGAACCTTTCCCAGACCAGATCAAGTAGTTGAACTGTGAAACCCAGGACTAGGCCTGTCACTTAGTCATTTGTTTATATGTGTATTTTGAAGCAGCTGAATTCCAGTTGGGACTAAGTTGTTTCCGGTGCCAATGACAATTTTCTGTTCAAAGTAATTTAAAACCTTGTTTAGTATACATTTTTCAAATTTCAAATATTCTTTATTTTTTACTTTAAATTGGACTGCCAAAGTGCAAATTTAGTCCCTAATTTGCAAACCTAGCTTATTTTCTTATTTTGCTAAAAAGGCAAAAAAGAAATAACTATCATAAGTCTGCTTGGCAAAAAGGCAGAAAAAACCAAAAAATCAAATCAAAACACTAATCCTTAAGATACTCTATTCAAACTCCCATCCCACTCTAAAAGAACAATAATACCCATGTTTGATAACTTGTTTACTACCACACAAAAAAAGCTTGCTTAAAAACTAATTTACCAAATAACCTACTTAGAATCCAATTTAATATTTTTAACTAAAAACACAAAAAATAAAAAAACCTAGCTTCTAAGCTAGTTACCAATCAAGCCTTAAAAACATAGATCTCAAGTGAATTGAGGTTTTGTACCCATTTACCTCTGTAGATCTTTGAGAAAGAGTGTTGCACCCTATAGGAAGACAAGGGAAGCTTTGGATTAGAGAAGAAGTAAAGGTTAGGAAGAATGAGAATGGTGATGTGGGATATTAATTCTTGAGTAAAAGGGAGTTCTCACTGGCTGTATTATGTTTCCACCTCCATCATGGCATCCAATGCAAGATCCCCTAAACAATGCTGCTCCTCTTTGTGCCTCTATTGCTTGTCCAAGTGACACTGAAACATTGTGTGTATATCAGAGAAAGATTGTTTGGTATAGCTGAAATTATAAGCTTATAGGTTATAGTTAAAAAGATTTGATCATAACTTTAAGCAGAAATTACAAGTACTTGTAAAATTTATAAACTTAAAGCATTAAATAGTAGAATTTATATTTGTTGATCTAGAATCAGAAGGTACAAACAAAATACTATAAGTGCGCTTGTTTGAATAATCTTAACTTTTAATTTAAGCTCAAATAAGCACCGTCAAAAGGAGGGAGGACAAACATGAATTCATAGTTATAAAAGCTGCATGCATTGGTAGAAATGATCTCTTGTCAATATGAGAACTACCATTGCAAGCTGCAACTTTCCTTCATGTACTCCACTCTTACCAAAACCAAACAAAACCAACTATGGCTTGTGTCCCGATCAAATGGGACTGGCTACATGAATTATTTTTCACTATTTTTTACTATTCTGTTCTGTCAAGTGTTATAAGTTTCATTAGATTCAATAAACTAATTTTTTGTTTCTAATTGTAAAAAATGGCCTAAACCAAGAACATCATCAACATGTTTCTCATACTAGAAACATATTTTTGTTTTATTTTAATTCCCTATTTTGGTTTATGAACCACTGGTGGGATAAGTAAGGAGGCACGAGTCACGAGTCACGAGAACAAGCTACTGGTATAACAATTTGGGTTCTTTATGGATATGGAGATTGAGAGGAGTTTAACAAAATGAACCCGTTCATCAATTCATAGGCCTCTTAATTTTGCTTGTACATCTTGTTTCGGATGCTTTTTCGGACACTCTTTGACTCCAAGTAAACTTAATACCAATTCTCTTCACCACCTCATTTCCTATAAATTGTTTAAGTGTTTTTTGATTTTTCAAGAACAGTTCTCATACAAAATTGATTATAAATTTAGGAGATTTCAGCCAAAAGTCCAAAAAAATAAGTTTTATTGTGCAAGATCCATCAATAAAAATTTTAATGCGCAATGTCCAATTGCGTGATTTCTCCCGAAAATACTCTGTAAGTGGATAAATTTATCTGTTTTGCATAACAAACAGATAAATTTATCTGTTTGACATTCATCTGTTTAATATGCAAACAAATAAATTTATCTGTTTGCATATCAATACAGATAATGCAAACAGATAAATTTATCTGTATTCTTTATACGTTCTTTATACGTGCTTTCAATAAGACAGATAAATTTATATGTATTCTTTACATGTGTTTTCAATAAAAGACAGATAAATTTATCTGTGTTTTTATACATGTTTTGAAAAGGCACATATAAATTTATCTGTTCTAGGGTATTTTTGTCTCAAAAAAATCTTGCGCATTAAAACTTTTATGTGGATAGAGCTTACTCGTTAAAAAATCTTATGCTGGATGAAAAATAGTAAACAACCTATAAATTAAACTGTTCACCAATTTTCTAATAAATTTACGCCATGGTGTTTTCAAATTCTTTTTTTTTTCTCAGAGCACAAAAACAAAAATAGAAATGATTTTTTCAATAGTATATTGTTAAGATTTAATCATTAATTCCTAAATGCAAACGGAAACACAACCATTTACAAGCTAAAAAAAATTTACACAAAGATTCACATGGTTCAACAACACCTACCTACGTTCACAGTGGAGAGAAATAATCTCCTATAATCGTGGAGTATACAATCATAAGATAAAAATACACCTAAAAACCCAAACCCTGAAAATAACATGTTTTCCTATTCAAGGGTCACTCTGGTGCCTCTAATATTTTTTCATCTCTCCCTACATCCTTACCCCTTACTTCACTTCCTACAAACTTTCTAGAATTATAAGGAGGTCCTTATTTATAGTTAAACTCTAAAAATCGTAAACTCATATAATTACAAAACTTTACATATATTAAACTTCTTGTGTATTTATGACACCGATTCAACCCAAAAATATATAAATAAAATTCTAATTATATGGATATCAGAAAAAACAAGACACATACCCAACTAATACAATTACCCACATTTTTTTCTACAGTACCGAAGCGGCTACTTCATCCCATTCGCCTCCAAATTTGATGCTTAAAGGTCATTTACATTGTACCCATTCTACACGTTTCATGGTCTCCTCCCTCAAAACCAATTCCAACTGAGAATATAAAATGTGCTACGCATCTATATGCAGAAGTGTTGCCAATGGCATTATGGTATTTTTGATGGAAATGTAAGGGCAAATTAAGCAGAACAAAGTGAACCGGGGGGGGGAATTGAAGAATGATGATTAAGTTTGAGTAGTTGTGGGATTGTTACCTGGGGGATTGATCAACATTGGGGATAAGGCTAGCAGAGCAGCCATGAGTGGTGGAGCCAAGCTCTTCCTGAACTTCACTTGTTGTTTTTGCTTTTCAACTATTCTTGGGTTTTGTTCTCTTCCTTCCTTTGCATTTTCCTTTGGAAGGGGGTCCTCTCATTAGGTTTTAGTTTAATTTGCCTATTTGCAGAAATACTAATGGCACATGAACACAAACAGAAAGACAGAGAGAGAGCGTGAGAGAGGCTCCTTTTTGGGAATGGAATATAACCCGGTTTTGTAACCTGGCAGCAGGGATGCGAGCTCCATGTTTGGTATTGATCGGTGGGTCGGAAATAGGAAATAGTAGTGAGTCATAGCCCATCTGTTTAGGATTTTTTTATTTTTTCAATTTTTGCAAAATTTTATTTCTATAAAAAAAGTATGAAATTATAAAACATTTTAAAAAAAAAAAATATTAGGTGCACAGATTCGGACACAGAATCGAACGCATCTCTCTCATATGAAATGAATCCCACAATTATATAGGACTCACATCATATAAAAAATGTGTGCCTGAATCTGTGTTTGGTGAGTTTGCATGTAATAAAACTTTAAAAATAAACAAAAATAATTATAAGAGTTTAATTATTACATGTAGATTTAAACGGAAATAATAGTAAAAAATTTAAAATATCTAAGAGTTCAGCTGCCCTAAAAGAACTATATGATAAAAAATTCATTTAGTTATCATAAGCATTAAGTTAGAATGAGTACATAGATACTATAATTATTGTTTTATAATGCATTAGCATAAAAGAATTCTATAATAATAAATAAGCATTAAATAAATTTTTTAGGCATTAATTGTAATCATCAAAAGAATACACTTTTCAATTTTTAGGTGTCAACTGTAACCATTATACTCTCATTATATCCTCAATATTAAATAACATGTTATGATATTATTTAACAGCAAGCCAGCATATTATGGAGTGCGCGACCTTAAAATCATAAATTAGAATGATATCAATCCATAATCATCTAGCAATGACTCTATCCTTATTACTTCAATCTCCATGTATATTTAAACTCGTTGCAGCCGGGCACATTGTTGGAATTAATATTTATGCATAATTAAATTAGTATAAATATTTAAATCAAGATATCCATGGTTTTTGTTTTTCATGTAGAAATATTATCATATATATGGATTCAATTTATAATTTCAAAATATATAAAATATATTATATTAAATACAAGTAACTTAGTATTCGAGACTCACTGTAAGTGAAAGGCACGTAAAAAAAAAAATGAGAAGCATATTATAGCGTTGATGGTCAAAAGCCTAATCAGATACACAACAAAATACACAATTATTTAAAAATCCCATATATCAAGAAAAATGCGTGTCAAATTCTTTAGATTTTCTAAATTTAAAACCATAATTATATATTTTGATAAATCTTTGTGTTATCATTATTATTATTATTTTGTCAAAACAAATAGCTTTATTTTCCCTACAAATAACTTGATTTAGCACTTGAGACGGAATAGGTTTGATGTACAACCCTTAGGATAATAAAAGTAAATAAACCAAACTAAGGAAAAAGTTTGATCTAGAACAAGTAGGCGAGATATTTTTAGAGTAATTGAGCTGACAAAAATTAAAAAACAAAACAATATATTGACAAGGATTTAGTTTTAGACTTTTCCATTTTAGTGTTGCCAATTTTGGCACGTTATTTTTTTCTTAGTCTATTTTAGTTTTTTTTACTGTTAGTCTTGGTAGGCAAAAATAGTCATCTATTTTTCTATTCTAATTTATGCTCCTACTAGAATTAAAATTTCTACTAGTATAAATAAATGTATAAGCCTAAAAATTCATTATATTTTTTATCAATAATATTCAGAGGTTTTCTATCTTCCTTGAGGATTCAAGGTTCTGCCTCGTTAATTTGAGTGTTTATCTAGTTTGCCAGAATGCTATTTATGCTTTATGATATTTCGCTGCGTCAAGTGGTATCTTGATGTAGAACAAGTAGTCGAGACATTTTCAGAGAATTGAGCCAGTAAAAGTCAAAAAAGAAATCAAGAGATTGACTAGGTTATGTTTTTAGAATTTTCCATTTTAGTGCTGCCTATTTTGATACGTTAATCTTTTCCTAGTCATGCTGCTAAATTTTAATTTTCTTTTAATGTAAGTCTAGGTGGGCAAAAATAACCTAAATTGCAACTTTCCGATTATGGTTTATACTCCTACTATAATTAAAAGTTCTACTACTATAAATAAGGGCATAAACTTAAGGGTTCATCATTTTTTTTATCAATAATATTCAGAGTTTCTTTCTCTTCCTTGAGAATTCGGGGTTCTTGGTCGTGAATTCGAGTGTTCATCTCATTTGTCAGAACGCTATTTAGCCTTTGTAATACTTCATTGCGTCAAATGGTATCAAATCAAGGATTCTCCTAGCTCAATGGCACAAAACAAAGCAAATTGCAAAAACCTCATTGATGGTGATCGTGGGGTCGATGCCTAGTGGGAAGTGTTTGAGAGATTAAAACAACAGTTGAATGAGATTCAAGAACTACTTGTTAGGTTTTGACTCAATGCCAACAACAAGCCACCAGCAATTGATGGGGAGCGCACAGAGGGATTTGTCGAAGGATGACCTGTTAAACGGGATTGGGTGCGCGCTGAGGGATTTGTTCAAGGCCAATCTGTTCTCCAAAATGTTGGGCGACGTCCACCTTATTATCCTTTTGATAGTGAGGAATCAGATCCTTATGTTGAAGAAGCACATGAAGGTCATCAACTAAGAAGGCAACAATAATGGGCCGATGATTATCAACTTAAGTAGATATTCCCTAGTTTAAAGGGAATTTATATATTAAGGATTTCCTTGATTAGCTCTAAAAAATCGAATGGTTCTTCTAAATGATGGAGGTTCCCAAGTTAAAGATGATGAGGCTTGTCACATAATATTTAGAGTTTCTTTCCCTTCCCTGAGAATTTAAGGTTTTTGCTCGTGGATTCGAGTGTTCATCTTATTTGTCAGAACGCTATCTAGTCTTTGTAATATTTCATTACGTCAAATGGTATCAAATCAAGGATTCTCCTAGCTCAATGGCACAAAATAAAGCAAATTGCACAAACCCCATTGACGGTGATCGTGGGGTCGATGCCTAGTGAGAAGTGTTTGAGAGACTAAAATAATAGTTGAATGAGATTTAAGAACTATTTGTTGGGTTTCGACTCAATGTTAGCAACAAGCCACCAACAGTTGATGGGGAGCGCGCAGAGGGATTTGTCGAAGGACGACCTGTTAAACGGGATCAGGTGCGCGCTAAGGGATTTGCTCAAGGCCAATCTGTTCTCTAAAATGTTGAGCGACGTCCACCTCATTACCCTTTTGATAGTGACGAATCAGAACTTTACGTTGAAGAAGCGTATGAAGGTCATCAACTAAGGAGGCAACAACAATGGGTTGATGATTATCAACTTAAGTAGATATTCCCTAGTTTAATGGGAATTTATATATTAAGGATTTCCTTGATTAGCTCTAAAAAATCAAATGGTTCTTCTAAATGATGGAGGGTCCCAAGTTAAAGATGATGAGGCTTGTCACATACAAGTTGAAAAGTGGCGCTGCAATATAGTGGGTCAATTGCAAAGGAGTAGAAAACGACAAGGGAAGACACCCATTAGAACCTAGCGTAGAATGAAGCAGCTTCTTATGAACATATTTCTTCCACTGGATTATAAACAACATTTATTCTAGTTATACCAAAATTATTTATTGGGTTCCAAATTGGTATTTGATTATACGGCAGAATTCTCTTGATTTTCAAATTGCAACAATCTAAATAAGACAAAAGGTTAATAGGTAGCCAGATACTTAAATTGGTTGAAATGATCTATTCGCTCGAAGATTGGGCTGCAAGTCTTATGGACCGTAGAGGAGTCTCATAACATGGCTCTCAAAGCTAAACAGTTTGAGCGAATTCCAGTATATTTAGGGTATCACTAAAACCCTGCTGACTCTTCTTTTCTTACTTCTACTACTTCTAAAAAAGAAAAAGGTATACAATCCACAATTCCAACAAACCAACCAAGAGATACTAATCAGGAAATTAGTTCAAACAACAAGGATGCACCAAGAAATCTAAAACCCTATGCTAAACCAACAACCGACAAGTGTTATAAGTGGGCAAGTCGGCCACCACTCCAATGTTTGTCCAGATCGTCAATCGATAAATCTAGTAGAAGAAGATGACACCAATGTTGGAGAGGCTGCAGAACATGAGAAAGATTTTTATGATGGTGCTGAGTATGCAAAAGAGGATGGCAAATGATTCAACTATGTAGTGCAATGAGTGCTATTCGCGCAAAAAACAGAAGTCCTCAATTAGTGTCACAATATCTTTCAATCCCTTGTTCATTCACCCATAAAGTTTGTGATCTAATCATGGATACTGGGAGTTGTGAGAATCTTGTCGCAAAGAAACTAATAGATCGTCTAAGGCTATCAACCAAACCTATCTATTTCTATATAGTATTGGATGGATCAAGAAGGGGTTGATGGTGAAGGTAACTGAAAATTTTCAAATACCTATTTGAATTGAAAAGTTTTACAAGGTAGAAGTTAATTGTAACGTAGTTGATATGGATGCAAGTCACATGTTGTTGAGTAGACCATGGCAATTTGATGTGGATATTACTTATAGGGGTTGGGACAACACCTACTATTTTACTTGAGGAACCCATAAGGTTGCTATGGTTCTTTAAATCATAAGGTATCTGTCAAGTCGCCTAAAGTAGAGGGGCAATCATTTCTAGCTCTAGCTAATTCAGAAGCTAAGTTTGTCACAAACATAAAGGCTTCACAAGAAGTTTATGCTATGGTGGTTAAGGAGTTGATTATTGAAGGGAAAGAAGAGCCAACTATTTCGATTCTGAAGAAAATACAATTATTGTTGGAAGAATTCAAAGAATTGAAGACCTCTGAATAAACTACCTCATATTAGTGATATACAACATCAGATTGGTTTTGTGCTTGGAGCAAGTCTTCTGAATTTTCCACATTGCTGAATGAGTCCAAAAGAGAGTAAATTTTGAGAGAAAAAGTTAAAGATTTACTACAAAAGGGGCATATTCGTGAGAGCCTCGGTCTATGCACTGTTTTTGCCTTACTAATGCCAAAGAAAGATGGAAGTTGGAAGATGTGAGTAAACAGAAGGACTATCAACAATATTACTATCAAATACAGGTTTTTGATTCCTCGCTTGGATGATGTGCTAGATATGCTTGAGGGGTCGAAATGGTTTTCAAAAAATTTCATCTACGAAGTGGGTATCATTAGATTTGCATTCGACCGGATGACTAGTGGAATACAAGATTCATAGCTAAGGATGGCATGTATGAGTGGTTTGTTATGCCATTCAGCCTTTCTAATGCTCCTAGTTCTTTCATGAGAGTTATGAATCAGGTATTGAGACCTTTGTCTAGAAAATTTGTAGTCATCTATTTCGATGACATTCTAATCTATAGTAAATCTGAGAAGCATGTGGAGCACTTGCAACAAGTCTTATTGATCTTGCAGGACAATAAGCTACACGTCAACATCAAAAAGTGCAGTTTCTTGATTGATCGCCTTTTGTTCTTGGGTTACATGGTTAGTGTTGAGGGAATTCATGTCGACGAAGATAAAATGCGAGCAATTCAAGAATGGCCAACACCTAAGACTATTGGAGATGTTCGAAGTTTTCATGGATTAGCCACTTTTTACCCGCGTTTCATTCGAAACTTTAATACCATTATGGCACCAATCATGGAGTGCATGAATGTGAAGATGCTGAGACGAGCTTTGTCATGATCAAAGAAAAGTTGAGCACTGCAGCAGCATTAGCTCTGCCCTATTTTGAGAAGGTCTTCGAAGTGGAGTGTGATGCTAGCAAAGTGGACATTGGAGCCATTCTATCCCAAGAAATAAAACTAGTAGATTCCATTAGTGAGAAGCTACATGACGCTCAACAAAAGTGAAGTACATATATCAAGAATTCTATGCAGTGGTTTGCGCTTTAAACATTGTGAATACTACTTCATACAGAGGGAGTTTGTGATTTACACCGATCATCACGCTTTAAAGTTTATTAATAGTTAGAAGCATATGGACAGTATGCATATTTGATGATCTACCTTTTTTCAGAAGTTTTCTTTTACTATTCTGCAAAAATCAGGGGTTTTAAACCGAGTTGTAGATGCATAGAGCTGTCGTGCTAATTTACTGTATGTGGCTTTCATGTAATTAAGGGGTACCTATTTAGAAGGAATCAACTTTGTATTCTTAGGAACTCATTGCAAGAAAATATAGTCTAAAACCTTCATGGTGGAAGGTTCAATGGCCACTTAGGGAGAGATATGACTCTAACATGCTTAGAGGATTGATATTTTTGGCCTCAATTGAAGAGATATGTCGGTAACTTCATAAGAAAGTGGTACACATGCCAAGAATCAAAGGGTCAATCTGAAAATATTTGTTTTTATGTCTTTACCTGTTTCTAACAATATTTGCGAGGATTATTTGTTCACGTATTTTTGTGTTGGGCCTTTCTTGTACCCAATGAGGAGTCGATTTTGTATATTTGATTCTTGACAGGTTTTCTAAGATGGCTCACTTCATTCCTTGCCGAAAGACGTCAGATGCCTCTTATATAGCTGGACTGTTCTTTCGGGAGGTATTCGTTTGCATGAAGTTCCTCAGTCGATTACATCTAATCGAGACGTGAAATTTCTTAGCCATTTTTTGGGTGACCTTCTGGAAGATGTTCGGCATGTCACTAAATCGCAGCTTGATAGCACACCCATAAACATATGGTCAAATAGACGTTACCAATCGAACTCTAGGCAATTTAATTTGCAACATTTGTGGGGATGAACCTAAGCAATGGGATTCTGCTTTATCACAAGCTAAGTTTGTCTATAACAGTGTCATTCACAGTGCCACTGGAAAAGCTCCTTTCTCTTTGGTATACATGACACTTCCGAGACATGCAAAGGATCAAGTTCGACTACCACGAGCTCCAAATGTGAGTGTTGCTGCTGAGATTATGGCTAAGCAAGCTCAACCAGTACAAGAAATGACGAAGCAAAATTTGGAAGAAACCAATGCCAAGTATAAAGAAGCATCCGATAAACACAGACACGCCAAAGTATTTAAGGAAGGAGATTCTGTTATGGTGTTTTTGTTCAAGGAGTGGTTTCAAGTAGGAACTTCTAATAAACTGAAGCCTAGAAAATATTGTCCGTACAAAGTGTTGACAAATATTAGTGATAATGCCCATGTAATTGATATGCCCAAGGACATGAAAACGTTCAAGACCTTCAACATTGCTGACCTATTTGAGTATCACGGAGAAACACTGCTTTATCCAAATTTGAACTCAAGGTTGAGTTCTCTCCAATTAGAAGGAACTAATGTAAAACAAGTATCCGAGATATTTTTAAAGCAACCGGGCTAGCAAAAGTCAAAGAAGAAATCGAGAGATTCACTGGGATTAGTTTTTAGAATTTTTCATTTTAATGCCGCTTGTTTTGGCACATTAATCTTTTTCTAGCCATGCTGCTAATTTTTAGTTCTTTTATTGCTAGTCTTGATGAGCAAGAATAGCCTAAATTGCTACATTCCTATTATGATTTTTTTTTCTTACTAGAATTAGAAGTTCTGTTAATAAATAAATGGGTAAGCATAAGGGTTAATCATCTTTTTTAATAATAATATTTAGAGTTTCTCCCTCTTCCTTAAGGATCCAAGGTTCTTGCTCATACATTCAATTGTTTATCTCGTTTGCCATAACGCTATCTAGCCTTTGTAATATTTCGTTGTGTCAAAGTTTTAAGCCAAACGTGAGCCTAAAGTGAATAGTAAAATAAGTTGAAAAGATAAATTAGGAAAGTGATCAAAGTTGGATTCAAATTTGGATTCAGGGAGTTCAAACCAATATTAAAACATCCAATAAAGATATCAAAGCTAAATAAGGCACTGAAACTATATAGGGGAAAAAGAAGCAAGCTAAGAATTATGAGGGTAGAAGGAGTGTCGAACTTCCACTTTAGAAAATAATTTTTGTTATTTCATTTCTTCTTCTCTATTTTTCATTTCTTGCTATGAGTTTATATATATATATATATATATGCTCTTGTAGATGGTCATCAAGTGAGAGATAATTGCTGAGACACCAACAAACAGAGTCGATCGGGTAAGTGGTTCGAGCTAGTAAACAATGAAGAAATAAAATAAGATATCAAGAATGGTAATTCGAGGAATGATAATACTTGAACAAGAGCAATTTTTGGAATTTGAAGAATGACCATATCGCCACTCGAATAATGGACTTCTAGATAAAAGTACCCAGTACATGTCAACTGAATAACTCGATCCAATAGATCCCTTAGTGGCTTGGTTATTCAAGTTAGTTTAAATGAAACTATGGAAATTACGAAGTACCAGATACTGGACTCGAATCACTCGAGCCATTAATGACTCTAGCTATTGGGTCCTCTAGTGGCTCGGCTAAATTACTGCTACCCATTAGTTAACTCCAAGCAAAGAGAAAAGAGCATAGCAAGACTATGCATACGTAGCCTTGACTACAAATGAAGATATTCCATAATACAAACAATGAGGACATAGCACAAACTAGGGTAAGAGATGTGGGTTTGAGTTTTATCGTGATCAATAATCTTATATTGTATTATTAATTGTGTTATGATTTATAACAATTCATAGACACATTTTTAGATTTGGGAGCATTCAGCTCAAAATCAAATGGTAATGGGTAGAGAGATGACATAAAAATGAACGAAATAAATGAAATAGACACCAGATAAAAACATAACTTGTAAAACCACCCCACACAACTTTGATACTAATCATACCATATTGGAATTTATAGCCATCTAATCTAAAACCAATTACTATATGGCAGAAAAACATCTAGAATATATAAGGTTGAGTAACTTAGAAAAGTGACGTGAGACAAGTATGTAGAATGTAAAATTTATAAGTTCAAAAAAAAAAAAAGAATCAAGACTTGCTTGGTATTAAATTGATTCGTTAATTTATCGAACCGAATCGTATCAAATAGTGTAATACATATCATGAATCGTACTATTCTTGCTTTCACCGATTCACCCCACCGATACGAATTGGTTGCTTGATGTATCGAATTGAATTGTACGATACGTATCATGAATCATATGATTCTGATAACAGAGCTTGCGTCTAATTCCAAGGCGGTTTCTAAGCTAGCTAAGCAAGCTGCGTATTCCGTCTAGTTGTTAGTGACTTCGAAATTAAACTTCATGGCCAGAGGAACACGAGGTTCGTCGAGCGTGACAAGGAGAACTACAATCCCGTAGCTATACTAATTTGATGTTTCATCAAAGTATAATGTTCATTGTTCATTCTTAACCTTTGTGATCTGCTCGTCTGGGAACTAAAAATTTTAATCTTCCTCCCTTTCGACTAGTCGTTCTTCTAAGAATTCTGCCACCACTCTTCATTTCACAGACCTTTTACTCACGTATTTTAGCTCGAACTCTGACAAGAGGACTAACAACTGGGCCATTCTTCTTGTCGGTGCTGGCTTTTCAAGAAAATACTTCAAAGGAACCATTTGTGAAATAACCATTACCGAGAATGAAAGCATGTAGTGGCATAGCATCCTGGATGCTAACACCAATGCTCTACAAATATTTTCTAATAGCGTATACCAGATTTTACACCAAGTCATCTTTTTACTCAAATAATAAACTACATTTTCAACTCCCACATCTCTTTTTTGTGCCAACACGCTTCCCATTGTTGAGTCTGTCACTGACAAAATAAAGAATTAGTGGCTTACTTGGCTCAGGGGAGACAAGATGGGTGGGTGCTATAAATACCGTTGAATCATTTCAAAGGCATTGTGGAACTTTGGGTCCCATTCGAATTTGGTTCTTTTTTTCAATAAGTAAAACAGTGGATCGCATGTGGTTGTTAATTTTGCTGCGAATCTGCTGATCAATTACACCTTTCTCAGGAAGATTCTGACTTCTTTCTTAGTCCTTGAATGAGGCATTTTGAGAATGGCCTTAATTTTTATCGAATCAACTTCTATGCCTTGTTGAGTGATCATGAATCCTAGTGTTTTTCTGGTTGTGATCCCAAATGCACATATTTGTGGGATCAAACACACTTTGTATTTTTTGATTCTAAAGAAAAACTTTTGCAAGGTTGTGATGTGGTTTGCTCGATCTAAAATCATGTCGTTGACATATACTTCCACTTCCTTACATATTACGTCATGTAGCAATGTAGTAGCAGCTCTTAGGGAAGTTTCCCTAGCATTCGTCAAATCGAATGGCATTATTTAATAACAATAACTCGGGTTCCATTAAAATCTGATTATATCCTAAGAAGCCATCCATGAAGGATAGTAACGTGTATCCGGCAATGTTATCCACTAAAAAATCCATATGCGGAAGAGGAAAGTCATCTTTTAGGATGGTTTTGTTTAGGTCTTTGAAGTCTATGCATACCTTAATTAAGCCATCTTGCTTCGGAACTGATACGATGTTTGGTAGGCACTTAGGATACTCGGTCACCATGAAAAATGCTGGATTAATCTACTTGGTCACTTTTTCTTTAATCTTCAATGACAATTCTAACCATATCCTTCTTAGCTCCTGTTTGATAGGTTTGGCAGTAGGGTAAAGGTGAATTCAGTGTTATACTATTTCGGGATAAATTTTGAGCATATCTTCGCAAGACCATAAGAAAATGTCATTAATTGTTCACATTCCTTAGAAGCCAACGTGGAGCTAGTTTGGACCATTTGAGAATTATTTTCGTTTCCCAAATTTAATGACAGTTTTTTTCCATTGGTGGTTTTGCATGCATTTTTTCTTTTTTTATTAAGCCTTTTAATTCATGGGGAACTTTCCCATCAAATTTATCAAAAAATTTAGAACTCGCACAAAATATTGAAGGCACGATAAAGTAAGCAGAAGCATCATTCATCTAATTGATGTTGGAATTGGGGAGAATTACATATCCGAAAGAAAAAGAAAAAATGGGTTGCACAAATAGGTGGGCTCTCGGACTCATCACTTGATTTGCATTCATATGACTTTGCCTCTTCAAATTTAGACTCAGACTTGAGACTTACATCATACAAGACACGATCTTCATAGGACCAATTATTCATAGTTTTCTTCCTTGTTTTCTCCCTCTAGCTTGGTATCTAACAACTGATGGTTGAAGACGATCTTCAACCCTATCAACTTTTGATTGGCCTCTTGGTCAATCTATGGATCTGAAGCATATCTTAACCCCCTTTAACAAAGCATTCATTTAGTGTTTTTGGGTACTTCTTACCTTTTTCCATTCTTTCTTTTGTCTAAGCTGTGTAGTCCTCCGTGGTAGGCTAATAGCCTAAATCGAAACCATTCTAATTCACAAAGGGCTGAATTAGCTCAGAGATTCCTTACTGATGTCGTCTTAGGCCCATCCCAAGAAAGAAAGGAATGCTCTTCATCATTGTCACAGCATGAAGGTTCATTTATCTATCTTCTTCTTTCAATAAAGTTTGAATAGCTTGAATTTTGTTAAAATTAAACCCACTCAGCAACAAATCTTCCTCTCCAAGTTGAACTTCCAAGAGTGGGCGTAGTCTTTTAAGGGGGATTGGATGTTGAATTCCCCAAAGATGGTTAGGAATGTTCCATATTTGATGAGTTTCAATTTTTGGTGCAGTGTCGAACGGATGACTTGGATATTTAGGTCATGAAACTAAGGCCTTCCAAGAAGTAAATTGAATGAGGCGAGAACGTCCAAATCGTGAAACTCTACATCAGTCTCTAGTGGGCCTATAGCTACTGGGAACTTAACCAGGCCTATGACGTTTCTTCTTATGTTTTCATAAGCCCGAACCTCTTGGGCGTGAAGTCCTACATATTTAGTCCCTAGGAAGAAGCTATTCTCAATAGGTATACATTTAAAGATGAACCATTGTAAATCAGTACCACCAGAATCCATTGTCCAAGGCACTTGATGGTAACATGTAAAGGTCTATTGTGAGCTACTCATTCCTAGGGTAGACCCTTGTTAGTGAAGGTGATTGCCTTAGGCTCCTTGACTGGAAGAACCAATCCCACTAGCTATTCAAGGGTTGTGCCAATCAAGATATTCATTTGGTTTAGGGCTTTCAACACGGCTTGCTTGTTCTTATGAGATGCCATTAGAGTCCCCAAACGCTAACATTTTCTTGCATCTTCTTCAATTGTCTCAAAATTGAATCTTTTTCTTGTTGTTGTTTCTCTGGTTCTTCTACTCGTTTGCTTACTTTTTGTGAGACCCAGTTCCATTTTAAATTTTTGTAATTATATGTTACATGATAGTCAACCTGTGTGGTATAATTTTTGAGCTCATGTGCTTGTTATGTATGTGTGGCCAATGGACCCAATAACTTTTAATAAGCTTTGTTAGACATGTCTATATGTGCGGAGGCCCGATAAATTTAATTCGACGATAATTTTGAATTTTGATAATTTTCAAAAATAAAAGTTTTAAATTAATATTAAGTTAAAAATGTTAATTTTTGGACGTTTTGAATATTTCTGCATAAATTAAATATATCGTGGACACATGGGAGTTGAATTGGGCATGTGTGGGTGAGTGGCCTTAGCATTTGTGCCAAAGCTTCTCAAAGAAGCTTCCTCTCTCTTTCTTACCCAAGCTCTCTCTCTCTCTCTCTCTCTCTCTCTCTCTCATTTTCCTTCATTGTTGCTTAAGCTCTCTCTCTCTCTCTCTCTCTCTCTCTCTCTTCTCTTTTCCATTTGAAGATCAAAGACTTGGAGTTGATTAAAACCTCAAGAACAAAGAGTGTTCTAGGCATCGAGAGCTACGTTTTCAACCGAGTAAATTTTTTATTAAGCATGTTCGAGTGTTCGGGGTGTGTTAAAGCTTCAAGTTTTGGCTCATCGAGATAGGATTTTCGACTAATCTCGAATATATATGAATGATAAAGGATTAGTTGAACTTTTCTTTGAAAAAGCAATTGAGATCTTGTTTTTTAAAATAAAAACCTAGTTTGTATGGAATGTGTTAAGTTGAGGGTTGATATTTGGGTTGAAAAAGGTTGAATTTATCGATGAATGCTTCTTTTTAAGAAGAATCACATGAATTTTGTCTTGAATCTAAAACCTTATTTATTGGGGAAGTTAAAGATTTGAGTTTGGTATGTTAAACGTGTTTGCTTATGAAATTGAGGAATTCGTTGGATTAATTGGAGTAGTTTGCATTGATGTATGTTGAGATTTGTGTGTGAATTGAAAATTCTAACTTAATTGGGGAAAAGTTATAAATTGTGGGTTTGGTGTGTAAATCATGGGTTGGATGTGAGATTGTGATGGTATAGAGATAATTGGAGTTTGGATATCAACACGTGTTGAGGTTGGGAGTAATTGATAAAAATGGTTTAATCCCATGAATGAGTTTAACAATTTTGTGAATGAGTTGCATTAATGTGATTACTATGCGTAATAGTGAATCTATGCGAATGTGAGATTATAAATCATTAGCCTGTATGCCATATTTAACCTTTGTGGTGATATTAGTAATGTGAAATTGTTAATTGCTTAGCCTGTTTGGCATATTTAGACGGTGAGGCATATCATAGGGACCCGATCCCTTTTTTTGAGAATTAATTAAAGCTCATTTTGAGACCTTTTGTGGTATATGAAAAAGTATTTAATTATGCGAAGGAATTGAAATTTAATTATGACAATGATGGATGATGATGTCGGTATGCTTGGTAATGCATGAGGATTATTGTTGTGAGTTGTTTGGGTGAGTTTTGAGTCATTTGGCATATGATTTGATTCATTTATATAGCTTTGGTTCGGGGCCCCTCACAGCGTTGACCGCTCGAGCGGCCTAGAGTCCGCTCGAGCGAACTTGTGGCAGAAAGTTCGAGTAAGTGGGGACTGCTCGAGCGGACCCCTGTTCGATCCAGCGGACTATTGGCGAGCAAACTTTATATTGCGGGTTTAAACATTTTACCTTCATTCTTTTCATCTCTCTCTCTAGAATGAAAGTAGAGACCTAGGGCTTGGTTGGGTGGTGTCTTGGAGCTTTCTTTGCGCCTCTACTGTGGATCTCGTGCCTCTCTCCCAAGTGAGTAACCGTTGGAGAGTGTCTACGCATGTTGGAAGCTTCGCATTCATTATCGGGTTGGAGATTTGGTCGTTTGGAGCTTGCTTGAGTTGGTTTCTAGTTGCTTGAGCTTTAAAGAGATAAGTTCTAAGACTAATCTTGATCATTGTATGTATATGAGCTGTATTTTCGTTGGACTTACTTAAAAGCATAAAAAACTTATGTTCTTGAAACCCAAGGTTTGGGTTTGAAGTTAAACAGCGTTGGATCTTGAGCTTTTATAAAATTTGTGGTAGATCTATCTCAACACTACCGTTGGAAGACATTGAGCATGTGATTTTGAAAAGTTAGGGTTTTGACTTGAGTTGATATTATAAAAATTAGGGCTTTTGGGTTGTTGGGTTCAAATGATGAAATTGATTGAGTCTTTGGACAAGTTGGGGTTATTTCATCCTACTTGTATATAAATTTTCATAAATTTATATGATGCATGAGAACACATGAGTGTTAGGTTGGGGATTTTGGAACAAATCCTTTAAATTGGTGAATATCATTGATATAAGATGTTGATTTTGGGGTTTCTAATAACCTTTTCTATCGAACATATAAATTATAAGAATGTTGAAAAGGATTAAATGATTTTAAATCTCGTGTGCGTGTTGGGTGTTGACAAGAGGAACCAGGTTTAATGGTTGGACTCAGATTGTAATGTGAATGATTTTAACCGCATTGGGTTTGGCGAGAGAAACCATGTTTGGGTTAGACTCGTGTGTGAAATTTTAAGAATGATGTTGTGAATGAACCGATTTGGAATCCGCAGATCATAATTATGGGCTAATCCAGCTCCTCTATGAAAGATCGAAAAACTGCACAGATTGAACACTCTAGCCTCTGGCTAATAACTGGGATTAGACGTTTGGGTTCTCTGCCCACCGACTAGTCAACCGAGAATAGACATAGTCATAGTGAGTTATAGAATGCATTTTCCATTTGGCGGGCCTTGTGTAGCTTAGTCGGTAGTAGCCATGCATGGGTCTATAAGCTCGTCCAATGTCATTTCTTTAAAATGTAACTAAAAATGTGTTTTGGTAAACCCATTCGTTCGGATGGTATTCCCGAGAACATGGTAAGAAATGTATTTTAGTAAACCCATTCATTCGGATGGTGTTCCTAGGAACATGGTAAAAAATATGTTTTAGTAATTCAGATGGTGTTCCCGAGAACGTGGTAAAAATGTGTTTTGGTAAACCCATTTGCTCATATGGTATTCCCAGGAAGGTGTGCGTGCGTGTGTGTGTGTGTGTATGCGTGAGTTGGGAAAATTGAGAATTTGAAATGGGTGTAACGAGGCTGAGATGAAGGAAAATTAATGATAAATTGTTTTGGGAAATTGGGTTTAATTTTCATAAGGGAAGTGGTTATGTGAATGGGTTTGGTAAAGAATAGAATTTGGTTTTGATAAAATTTATGTGTTATATTTCACATAACCATCCTCGCATGTCATGCATTTGTTCTACTCTAGTTTATTTTCTACAAGTATCGGCTCACGTTGTATAAACAATTTTAGGTGTTACGGAAGGCAAGTCGCCGAGTTAGGTGGACCAAAGTTGGGACCTTGTTGGGTCGTTTTCCTTGAAGAGATTATATGTATTTTTTTGTGTTATAGCAATTGTAATTTTTGGATACTTGGTTGGATGTATTTTGGGTTGAAGTAACTCGTGTTGTAAAGCCTTAAGACCATTGATTCATGATTTGTATGTATGTGAGATTATCAAGTTCTTGTTAGGGTTGATTTCTCATTTTTCGTATTTAACTCTACGGATCAAAATGTTGATTTTACACGTTTTTTGTGAAGGGGAAAGTTATTCAATGTCAAATGTATGTTTTAACTTCTAGTTCTTGATTTATGCAACCATGTTCAAAGTATGAGAAATTTTGGGGTTTTTTCACACTTAAGAAAAATTTCAAGATTTTGGGCAGTTTGCTTTCGGGTACTTCACTGCTCGAGCGGTTGGGAGTCTGCTCGAGCGGACTCTGTTGGGTGACACATTTTTCAAACTTTGTTTTAAAAATGGTTCTTGTGTGGTACCTTTGGGCATCCCTTGGGATATGAAATGGCATATTTTGAAAATCTTTTACAAGTATAATACTTATGTTATCCTCGTCTTTTACAAGAAGATTTAGCGCCTTCTTTCGTTTTACCATTGAAAAATTGTTTTACAAACTCTTTCGGTTTGTGAGATTTGTAAATTGGGTTCTTATCTTATCATCCACTTGGGTTTCTATTATTTGGAAATTGGGGTGTTACACGTATTTAGCCTGTGTGGTGATATTAGCAATGTGAAATTGTTAATTGATTAGCCTATGTGACGTATTTAGCCAGTGTGGCGTATTTAACATATGCAACGTATTTAGCCGATAAGGTATATCTAGCATGTGTGGCATATTTAGCCTATGTGACAATATTAGCAATATAAAATTGTTGATTGACTAGCATGTGTGACGTATTTAGCCTGTGCGATGTGTCTAACCTGTGTGGCATATTTAACATGGGTGACATATCTAGCCTGTGTGGTGTACTTAGTTCGTGTGGCAATCCTAGCCCTTGTGGAAATCTCATCCTATGTGGCGGTGTTAGCCTTCGTGGCAACTATAACCTGTGTGGCGATATTACCCTTTATGGTTATAATAGCTTGTGTGGTAGTTTTACCTGAGTGGCAAGACAACATTTAATAAGTTTGTAAGGTGAGATTTGTAGAACTTATTGAGGATCGGAAGGATCGGAAGGATATGAAAGTCACGTTGATTGTTTATTAATCAAGAGAAAGTGTACCCTATTGAGTTCTCATTAGTTTATTTGAAGAATTGCTCATGTGCCACAGTGATTGAGTAAAATTCTCTTTATTTGCATGCCATGCTTTTATTCTTGCTTAGTCACATCCTATTGAGCCTCGGCTCATGGTATTTGCATAACACTTTTCAGGTGTTGGAGAAGATCCCATGGCATGATAACAAGAGATGGCATTTTGTTTATAATACGTTTGAACTTGAGTTATGTATGATAGTTTGCAAATAAGTTTTTGATAATATTCCTAATGGTTGTAAGGCCATAAAGCCAAGGCATGTGAATTCAATGGAGGATTGATGTTATAAACTCTTAAAAGAATTTGAATTCTATTAGATGGTGATGATGTAATTCTCGAAGGTTGGTTTGAAACCTTGTGCTATGAAAAAAATTAAAGGTTTTGGGATGTATGTATGTAATTACCTTTGTTTAGATGGATATTGGAGTTTAGATCTCCTTGTTTTAATGATTAAAAATGTATTTCTTATTAAATCTTATAATTTTCTAGGGCCCTTGTATGTCTTTCTTACAAAAATGGATTTGATTAGGTGTTGGGTCAACTTATGTACGAATTGGAGCCTCGAAAGCTTTCTTTTCAAATATTTTTGTCATTCTTAAAGAAATTCTTTTTATTCTAAAAAGTGTTATTATATATGGAAAAGTGTTTCTATTCGGTTAGCCTTATCACAGGTTTTGGGGCGTGACACTTCTGCTCTTTCTAGCTGCGATGGCTTGACATGCTTGTCACTTCTCCTTAAATTCTCTATTTCTTCTTTGGGTTCCCATAGTCCATCCCACGGTTCAATGGTTTTCTTAATTTCTATTACTTGGTTTTCTCTTTTTTAGAAAGTCCAAAAGTCATCCACTTTTCTTTTTCCCTTCTTCTTTCCCAGTTCCTTTTCTTCCTTTACTGTCTTTATAATCCACTTGTTGTCTACTACCTCAGCTCCCCATAGGTTTTCCTTAATGCATAAGAATGTTAATGAGAGCATTACTAACTCTATCACATCCCCACACACCTCTTCTCCAAATAACTTAGGGAAGATAATGTAATCCAATATGCTTTGGTGACTAAAGGGAGGTAGCAAAGGTAGCTACGGTGAGGGTTCACCAACAAGCCAGTCTTTCTCATCATTATGGTTTTCTTTTGCAGCAACATGATTTCATATCTAAAAGTCAACTAGTACATCATCCAACGCATTCATATCGTACCACCCCTCTTCGTCTCGCTCTTTGATATCCCATAAATCATCTTCATCCATATATTGGATCTTGATAACATTGAGAGAACACAAGATGGACTCATTTAGAAGAGGCATTCCGGGTTTTTTGCAGTGGCTTGAAAAAATATATTTGCTCAGATCATTGGCTGACAATTTTGTGTAAATGCAGTTCAAATCTAGTTATTTGGCATGATTTGGGAGAGGATTTGTGGTTACATTTGGCTTTTCAGCGATGGTTGGAGGTGGGATTACTTTGCTATCGATGAGGTACTAGATTGCATGGCGGAGCCTCATGCAGTTATTGGTGAGTTGACCATGACCTTGGTGAAAGGTGCAATATTGGGTCGGTTAATATCTAGGTAAAAAAGGGTTAGGTGGGATTAATTCCAAAGGTTTCACTAATCCTTTCTCGTTGAGACGATTTGAGCATTAGACAAAGATATGGTGGGTGGGGACAAGATCCATCTCAAAGTCTTTAGCTGTCCTAACTAATTTAGTTTGTTGGGTGATTCTAACTAATTGGATTGATCAGGTAGGGGATTAAAAAGATTAACCTCATAGGAATGGGCGATAAGGTTTGCTGAGGTATTAGTGGAGTTTAGTTGTCTTAGGGATAAGGACTCTTTGGTTTTTTGCTTGAGTCTTCTTTCTCAATATCTCAAGACAGAATGGCATCTTCGATCTAAATCTAGCATTGACCAACTGTTCGAAGGACGTTAATGGTTGTGTGATTAAGTACCTTTTGAGCTATAGTTGTAAATTCTTCACCACTATACTTACTTGCTCCTTCTCTGTTGGGTGGTTCATCATCTTAATACCTTTTCCCCGCCATCTGGTTAGGAAATCCATAAAGGTTCTTTGGCTTCTTGCCAGGTAGTCTCTCTAACTCCCTTGTATTTACATCCAACTAGATATTATAACTATATTGACTGATGATGGCAGTAGTTATATCTTCCCATATCATTATTTTCGTAACATTCAATGTAACACCCAGACCCATTTTATTTTAAGAAATGATTAAGTGTTGATGGGAGTAAGAATCAAAACTTGAGCTTAGTGATATTTTGAGCTTGGATACGCATGAAAGGTATATTCGAGGAAGAATATGAGGTTTTAAGGGATGTCCGAACAAAAATAAGTGAAAAGTGTATGAAGGAAAGTGACATACCTTCACTAATTTGGTCATAACGTTTTGTACAAAATGAATTCTGGTATGAGGTTTGAACCATTAGAAAGTAAACTTCTGAGGCTTCAGTTTGAGAACAAGAACGACCCTATTTGGAGTTCGGATAAAGGAGATATCATTAAGTGTTGATGGGAGTAAGAATCAAAACTTGATCTTGGTGATATTTTGAGCTTGGATACGCATGAAAGGTATGTTCGAGGAAGAATATGAGGTTTTAAGGAATGCCCGAACAAAAATATGTGAACAGTGTGTGAAGAAAAGTGACATACCTTCACTAATTTGGCCACAACGTTTTGTACAAAATGAATTTTGGTATGAGGTTTGAACCATTAGAAATTAGACTTTTGGAGCTTCAGTTTGAGAACAAGAACAACCCTATTTGGAGTTCGGATGAAGGAGATATGTTTGTTGGAAGTCAGGCTAAAAGTGCAGTCGCGGAGACCGATTGAGCGGTCCTGAGACCAATTGAGCAGTCTGTGACGGACAGAGGCTATAAATCTCAATTTTTAGGCTAATTTGCTCATTCTCTCTTCTCTCTTCTCTCTCTAATTCTTAGATGTGATCTAGGGTTTACCCTTTGGAGGTTCTTAGGAGGTTTCCATGTTTGTGATGGTCAAGATCTTGGCGTTTTCTTGAGCGAGCCACCTTCGGAGAGCGTTGATGTTCATGGAAAGCTCTTCCGTGGCCGCGCGACTTGAACTTTGGTGGATTTGAACTCGTGAAAGGTTTGATTCTTGGCGGTGGAACGTTCTTGAGGTAGGATCTAGACTCTCTCTTGTGGTTTGATTATGATTTGTGTTGATTATTTTCGTTAGAGGAAACCCTAGCATGTTGTATGTATGAAAATAAGACTTGAGTGTGGATATTTGGAGAAATTAAGATGTGTGGATCTTATGTTGGGTATTTGGAAAATGTCATTCTTGGAAATGAATAAAAATGGAAATGATGGGATTTTGTTACATTGAGGAAAATTGCTAAGGATTGAAGTATTTAAATTATTGATTGAAAAATGTAATGGGATACAAACTGAACTAATGTTGGTAATCTCACAAAATGTTAGATTTTAGAGTTATTTGAGGAATTTGGGGTTTAAGGAAATAGTTAACCTTGATTATTTTAAGAAATTGTAGTACCAAAAAGGTTTTTGGTTGATTATTCAGTTTCATTTAAACTTTTATGCCCCGAAGAAGATTTTAACATGATTTGTTTCTCTTTTTAAAAGTAAATTCTTGGCCCAAAACATGTTAAAAGGTGTGAAAATTCTTTTAAGTATTGAAAATTTGATTTTTGACTTGAAAAAGAATCAGGAGCACGACCGATCGATAGACCGCTCGAGCGGTCTATCGGGCGGTTTTTTGATGCTCTCGATTCTTTGGTGCAGGCGAGAGACCGCTCGAGCAGTATGGGCGTTTTTTAAAATTTTTGATGTTTTGTTAAAAGGTTTGGATCTTGGGTATCTAGGCCCTAGTTTTCTAGAATACTCTTTGACATTAATTAAACCCTCGGTTGGGCCTCTTTGAATGATTTTAAACTTGTTACTTGTTTTTCCTTTGAAAAGAACAAGAAGAATAATAATAATGATAATAATGATAATGATAAACTAAACTCTGGTGAGTTTGGGGTGTAAAGTGGGATAGTTGTGGTTTGGCATGGTTATAACATAAAAATTTTAAGTTTTTGGAAAGAATAAGTGGGTTTCAAACTTATTTCTACATGCATATGATGGGTACTTCCTTTTCCAACAACATGATTACTATTGAATCAATCTTGTGTTAATATGTTATGAAGTTGCTATATAAGTTGAGAATTGTGAGAACTTATAAATATTGACGTAATGATGCATGATACATGAGCTATGAAAAGAAACTTTGAACACTCATACGGTATGTGATTTAACAATAAAGCAAAAAATTTGAAATGTGAATCAACATGAGAATATTTGAAAGTGATTGGGTGAGGAACCGGTTGCAGGGTTGGACTCCCGGGTTTTCTTGAAAATTGATAGTATCGGGAATAATGAACCGTATGGATTGATGTGAATTAAGTTGGCCTGGCGGGTCCGCAGAGAAAGACCAGAAACTTGCGCAAGATGGGGACCATATGCCCACGGGTTATCCCCTGAAATATGGTGTTGCATCGTGATGAGTTATAGAGCTATCTATTATCCAATGGCTTCGCGTAGCCTATTGGAAATTAATAGGGAGAGGTTTCTATAAGCTGCACCCGATGCCGACTCATTGTTGTGATATGATTTTTGTGATAAATCGGGTAATGAAAATGTGAATTGATTTTTTTTATGAAAAATCGGGTAACAAGAATAAATGTGAAAGAAATGAATATTTGGAAGAAGGCTTAATAAATGAATAACTTGGCGTGCGCGGGTGTGTGCGTGGGAATAAATAATGAATTTATGGAACTTGCATTTTTATTCCGGTTGCACCAATCACAGCTCACAAATCATGCTTAGCACAGAGTTAGTCATTATCTTACGAGCTTCGGCTCATGTTTGTATACTAAAACATTTCAGGTTCTGAGGATCTGAGCTTGGTTAAAGGGATGCATGTTGGGGAAGACTAGAGGAAAGACTTGCTTCATTGTATTTAAGTTATGTTTGTACATAAAGCAACATGGATGAATGTAATTAAAAATAAAAGTTTAAAATTGAACATTTGTTGTCATATATTCTTAAATGGTTTGTAAACGAACTTTTGAAACTTGTTTCATTAAGTCAAAATTTTTATATGCCTAAACGGAGGGAAAACTTTTGTTAATTTGATTGTGTAGCGCAGGTGTTTATGATTTGAAAGGGTTATAGTCCCTATAGGTTTTGACTCGAAATTGGTTCGTTGCAAATGGTATCAAAGCTCTAGGTTCGAATACCTAGGCCATGGTAAGTAACGATAACCTTCATATGTGAGTTGTTTGATGAGATTAGGCACCACTACACGGCATGAATTGTGTGCTTGCATGGGTTTGCGGTTGAATTGTCTTGCATATGTTATGTGTTTATATGTGCATGGAGGTTGAGTCTTGGGGTGATGTGGCGTGCTAGTTGGAATTCGATCAACTACTTTGGGGTTCAAAATAGAAAAGCGTTTGGCCAATGTTCTTTCCATAAGAAATCTGAATTAGTTGCCCGGATTATCGCGTTACTCTGAGGCTTCCCCTCGGTTCGTGAATATATGTTGATGTGATGTGGTTAGGTGGCAGGTAGTGTGTAGCTTGGTTTTAGAAAGTTAAGTTGAGTTTAACCTAGTTGGAATTGTGATAGCTTTGTTATAAGAGTTATGCCCGTGGGGATAAGATGAGTGTGATCCGAATGATGATGTGTGATTTGAGAGTGTGACCCAGTGGTCAGTGATTGTGGTGGGTGTAAGCTTGTAAGATGAGTACTGATTATTTAGTGTATGTTGTGTCTTTGTGAATTGGGGTGGCTGTAGTTATTGGTCGTTGTGTGTTGTGCTTCTAATAATTTGATGAATGAGTGTGGTAGGGTGTTTACAACCTCTTGGAGGTTATTTGTTGTGGTTAGATATGAGGAGTGATTTTTGGTGCATTGTGGATTATGTACGTCGTGAGCCGTGTGCCTCGAGATGGGATATGGACGGGAGCGTAATAATCCCTAGCCTAAGGTGTGTTAGAAAGTCTGAGCCTAGACTATGTTTGGGGTGTTATTGGTAGCTATAGTGACGTTAGATAGTTTTGAGAATCTATTGACGACCGTTGAGTTTCTTTTAAGATATATTGCTAAGCAACATCTCTTGATAAGAGTTAGGAGTTATAAGATGATGAGTATGTGAATTGGAGATGTTATCGATAGGTTGATTCTCAAGTAATATACCTGTATGAATTGTGAGATGTATATAGGTGGTAAATGGGATATGGTGAATGATGATCCGAGGTTGTTTGCGAAGTTCCACGGAATAGAGTTTTGTGGCTTGAGTTGTTATTTTCTAGATAAGGAGTCTATGTGGGCCACATAGTGTATGATAAGAATGTGAGTGCGAATATGTGAGATTTAAAGGGCATGTGGTAGATATTGTCGGTGTGGTTGACTCGGTCATCTTAGGACGACGTGTGGATGGGCAGAGAGATCCCTCAAGAGGATGATGGTTGTGGTTAGTATTTGGCTTAAAGTCTAGAAGTGGTGGTGTTGTGTTACCCTTAAAGGGCGAGTGATAGGATGGTTCCTGTGGTCAAGAATCGATAAGCGAGGTTTGTTTTGTTTGTGTGGCAGGTAATTACTTTCATGTTTGGATAGCTATGTGCCGATGGTACTAGTAAAATGGCGTAAGAGACACGTGTTACTCGTTAGACATTTTGTGTTTCGATGAGTGTACCGGAGTTGTGAGTTCGAGACTATGACGTGGTTTTGTCTACTCGTTTTGTTGTTACCTACCTTTTGGGAATCGAGTTAGTGTGACGTGACTCGTAAAGAGATGTTCTAAAGTGATGTGAGTATGTGTGACGTTATGCATTGATGGATAAACGGTGAGAAATTTTGTGGACGCGTGAGATGCGTCGCTAGGATGCGATGGAGTGAACAATAGTTGAAATTCTTGAGTGAAGATCTGGGTATGAGGATCTAATGTGACGAGGAATATATTCATTATGAATGGCGACTGAAAACGTTTTTATTAAAGATGTCCAGTGTCTTTACATGGACTAGTGGTTAACCTTCTCCTTAACCAAGTGAGTAATAGTAACCCTAAGAGGTAGTGACATAGAGTGAGAGCCTAGAGTTGACTCATGGTTTCTTAGCTGAAGAAGTGTGATTGATTGACTAGTGAAATTATTCTTCATTGGTGGGAATTAAATGTTGGGATCGTATGAGTATGGGTTCGTTTGCGCGTGGTTTCTTGAAGAGTCTATTTGCTTTACTTTGTGAACCCGAGCGTTCGGGTGATGTTTTTGGAAATGTAATTTGATTTGTGTGGAATGTTGATAGCTTTGACTCTCATTGAGAGAGAGAGAGATCCCAAGGAAATTCAATGATTGAGTTATTTATGTGATAAAATCCTCAAGTATTAGTTATGTGGGATTCTTACGAGAATGCAAGTCCTTGGTTTGGTAGTTATCCTTGTGGCTAGGAGATCATGAATGGGTACCGTGTTGGGTGCATGAGGAAGGGATCGAAGAAAGGTTTAATAGTGCGGTTAGCTTGGTGCGGAGATGGTGTCTCCTGACTGTGATATGTTTGGAGGTTAATTGTGATCCAACCTTAGGTTCAAAGGTAGGTATGTTGTTTTCCCAAGAGAACGAATGTGGAGTAATGAGGTGCAGTAGTGTATCATGTGGTTAGAATGGCCTAGGATGAAGGGCGAGAAAACGTTGAATGAGATGTTTACCACAGATATGTGCCCGGGGAGCAGAAGTGCGGGAGGCATCTGCATAGTCATGGGAGTTATTCATAATTCTAGATAAAAGGTCTCAAGATTGGGTTTCCTTTGTTGGTGCTGTGAGCTTTCTATGTAAGTTGCTTGGATAGTGAAGTCTTGACACGATGAGAATGTTGGCGTTGTCTCTCCGTAAGTAATTGGTGATGAGTTTGTAGCCCAATGGGATGTGTTGAGTAAGGTATGAAAATTGATGAAGTTCGCATGTGTGCGAATAAGGTATAGAGTACGTTGAGGTTGGGTCATGATTTTTGATTGGTCGTTTCTTTTTAGCAAGAAGATATGGCTGTCTTGCGGATAGTGGTAGAGTGCGGACTACTCCACCTTGGTTAGGTGTAACGGTCGGGACCGTTGGTCGATTCTTAGTCCGGTTATTTCGGGGAGATAGGAGTTTCAGTGGATTAGTATTCATGCAGTGATTCATGAGTTACGCCTAGAGAATGGGTACTACCGAAGTTAGGTGGTTTGAGAGCTGAGTTTCTCGTAGGTTTTCAAGATGGAGTTTGTTTACTCCACTGTGTAAGTGTAACTGTGTGGGGTTGTGTTCCCTATGAGATGGGGTTACTAGATCAGGAATGTTTATCTTTGCTGACAAGAGGGTTAGTATTGAGGCGTAGAGTCTTTTTCTGCAGTGATTAATAGAGGATTGTTAACCGTTGTGTGTAGTTTTTGCTTGGTGCTGAAGGGTATGGTTACACCTTTAGTTTTCAGTGGAATGGAAAATTTGTTGGAATCTTGCGGTGGGGGTATTCACATGGCAGGTTTTTGATGAATTGTTGTGAGTTTAAGTTTATATTTGTTTGGAGTTTGATGGTGGTCGACTGTGGTGACTATTGTATTTTGAGCGTAACCGTATGTTCAGATTGTGGCCCCGAGAGTTTGGTAAGATGTAAGTTAGGAAGGAGTCAATGTTTGAGAAGCCTCGGTTGGTGGAGCATGTCGCAACTGGCGTGATGGTTTAGTTTGGTTTGGTTTGGGGACGTAGTAGCCGTGGTGAGCGCTAAATAAGAAGAAGTTACTTAGTGTAAGAGGTAAGTTTCGGTTGGCTACCTGACGAATAAGACCTGAGCTTTACTACCTATTGTGGATTCAGAGGACCGATATGTGTGTTATGAGTTTGGAGTTGATGTTGGATGACAGTAATCATGTTTTCTTTGAAGTTGATCTGTAGATCTAAAATCAGTGATTTGAGGGTGAGATGTTGAGTTGTGTAGTGGGTTAGTGGATACCTGTGTTGATTTTGTAACTGTGATGCCGGGTTGATTTTGTAACAAGTTAATCATGTGGAGTCTTGTCCTGGATGATGAGGTGGCACCTAGCATTTCTCCAAGAGTAAGAATTGTGGTATCAAGTGGGTGGTCATAAGTTGATCGTCAGAATAAGAGTTAGGCTTGGGTGTGAAAAGTGTGACTTCGTGAATTCGGTGAGAGTTGTGTATTGA
>JAULJZ010085096.1:0-12503 GCA_032270985.1 Heliamphora pulchella
TCTAGAATCCTACCTCAAAGAGCTAAAAGCTCGACGCCTCAAAATCCAACCTCGTCGAAACGAGAATCCGTCCGGATAGATGTGAAGCCCACGTTGCCGACAATAAGGATCTACTGTCCAACCGAGAAAAACTAAGTCCCGGGCCACCCGAAAGCTAGAGAGAAGGTAAAGAAAAGGAAGAGAGAAAGAGATTTACTTGAAAATAGATATTTTGAGCCTCAAAAGATATTTATAACCTTCTATAGAAATTCGCGCTCAGGACCTACCGCTCGAGCACCCAAGCACCGCTCGAGCGGACCCCTTGCCGACATAGGCCATGCCACACCACCGCTCGAGCGGTCGTCGCTTGGAGAGAAAACTGAAAAAGGAAACCAAAACCGAACCCCCACATGCTTAACACATATAGGGCCTATACAAAACATGCTATTCTACAATGAAAACATAATCCATGCAACACAGAGATATATTTATGGAAAGAAACACATCAACATATATAAAGATCTCGAAAAGAGATGGGTCCGGGTCTCACAATACCACAGTTAAGGAAAAATAGTAAAACACAGTATTCTCCACCCGGAGATACACAGCCGAGGAGACACGATAAAATGTAATCCTATGTACTGACTCTGCCACACCGACAAAGGTAACAACTATAGACTCTTATCCATTACTCTACAGCCGCATAAGGTCTAATAAGTAATAATAAGTTCTATACGGAGTCACGACACCGACGCCATTAACGGAGGCAACCGAAAAATACTTAATTTACGAGACCTGAGCCCGAGGGAACCAAGCAACCACACGACTCAATTTATGGAAACTAACCCGAAGGAACTGAGTACCTACACTACGCATGTTTCCAGACTTGCACCGAGGAGCAATGAAAACCCAACTCAACAAACCCACTGTCACGGTACATCTATGGATAAACATTTCAAAACCAACTCACAAAACAAATATACAACACATGTATATATCAGGGATCCAATCCATGAACCATGGAGATTAAACAAAACATGTAAAAACATATTTTCATCAAAACGTTTTAGAAGTTGAGACTCAACCCCACAGGCTAGCTCCAAACCTCCAACAAAACACGTTTTCTTCTCACCAACAACCCGTTTTCAAACCTCTTTTGAAAACCATGGATGTTCACACATCCGAATCATGAATCCAATAGTATTTCAATTGATTAACCTTTCCATTTAATCACTAGAATACCATAGGAAACCATTGGGCCATCAAAATCAAATCATCCAACCACCAAACACACAGCCCACAATTCAGTCGACTGGGCTCACCCACCAGTCGACTGAAAAACCCTATGGAAAAGAAAATTTTCAACACAGGAGCACTTCAATTGACTGACTCCATGAGTTCAGTCGACTGAACTCACCAAATGATGATCCAGTCGACTGAACCCATGGGGTCAGTCGACTGAACTCACCCAAAAAACGTTTTAAGCTACGATTTTGACCTCCAATCCTCAAACCACGCTTCAAAAATGACCATTTTGATACCTGAGAGCATACCCGAGCCCAAGGCTATCATAAAACCTCAAAAGAAACATCAAACTCCCGATTTCATCCAATCGAAACGCTGAAAAATAGTTTTAACCCAAAATCAGATTTGAAACATAAATCATTTTTCATGTGTTTTTAAACGGTAGAAACATGTAGGATTACACGTAGTACCCTCTAACAGTTATACAGTCTAGGATCCTACCTCGGTGAGTTAAAAATTCGACGCCTCGATCCACGTGCAAAATCAAGCTTTGTCGAAATAGAATTTCGTTCGGATGGATGCGTAGACCACGATGCAGATAACAAGGATCAGCAGTTGGTTTGTCAAAAACCAAGCTCCGGGCCCTCGAAAAGTTAGAGAGAAGGCAGCGAGAAAATTGGAGGAAACTTAGGAGTTAAGTTCTGAAAATATCTAACTCCAAATATTTATAGGCCTCCAAAATATATTTTTTTTTTTGAATTTTTGAAATTCTCACAACAACTTTCTACAACCTAGGGAACCAACCCCGCATGCTTATTTAAACATAAATATGCATCCAAACGAATAAATTATACATCGAACAAAATATATGCGAAAACACATCAAACATATATAAGTCTCAAAAAGATATGGGTCCGGGTCTCACAATTAATAAGGTCAAAGTGATTTACGTTGCCAAATTTTATTCAAACATTTCTAATGTTATATGAGTAACTTTTCATCAATTTTATAATTTTATCTTGAATGTAAGCTTTAGTTTTGAGCTTTTAGATTTAAAAGAAATTAACAAGCTTGCTCAAAGGATGGTTAAGATCACAAAAGAATACCCATTAATTTACAACTTTTTAATTTAGGCATTGATTTTTTCAGTTGCGACAATTACAATAGATAATGTATTTTTTGCTATAAACATTGTAAATGATCGATTTCGTAATAAAATGAATAATCAATTGATACCTGAAAAGTTGTTATAATCAATTGTAAAGTCAAGTTTTATGAACATTTTGATTAACACTCTAATTTACTAATTTTTTACGATTATCAAATACAAAAAATATACATATATAATTCAAAAAATTTACCCCCACTCAATTGTTATCCTCGCTTCACCCTGGGTGTAGGTGAGGAGCTCACGAAATGAGGTAGATTTTCAGTGTCACATCAGTATGACAGTATGTTAATGTGGTATGTTAGACTAATAAATTCACACTACATATTCATAAATTTAAAAAATAATTCTATACTAACGGAACAATTATAACACATCAGTATGACCTCATATTAAAAATATATAGATATGGCACATGTATTAAATTAGGGATAACCTGTGCTAAAGGCACTCCCGCTATTTGTTTCTTAAGATTACTCATACATTTCAATAATTACTTTCAAAAAATAATTTTAAACTTTATTTTTTTTAAAATAACCCTATAAAAAATAAAAAGAAATCCAACCTCAATTAATTTCGATATTAATAAAAAAAAACAATTAAGAGAAACACCAAACTAAAATACCTAGAGCACCAAAAAAAATGCGTAAATGATAGATAAGCTCCAATTTGAAATGTTGTTTATAGATAAGTCCCGTTTAAAAGTCCAATGTTCCACTAGGTTTTGTTTTAAATTTTTCTTGAAATTTAAGACATATATACTCTTAGTTGTTAGTAATAGCAACTCAATATATATGGAATGATTGTTATCATATCTTTTTATTTCAAAATTTGTTTTCTCTTATTTTCATATATTACATACGATTAAGCAGATTTTGTGAACACACACAATGTGATTTGGAACCATTCGAAGCCTCAAAATAAAACCTGAATATACACACAATTGTATTAAAAAGAAGGCCTGAATATACACACAATCGTATTAAAAAGATCCACACGGGAAGAAGACGGTGTTCAATGCCATTTCTGATGATATTTGCACGTTGAAGATTGATTCTTCATTTTTCGTTGAGACGCATTGGTTGCATCGTGATTTTTTATATACAATTTTTAGTTATACAGATTTCGGTACGTAATCCTTTTTAAATTATGAGTTGCAGAAAATGATATATGAGAAAATATTGTCCGTATCCCTTTGCAGAAAATGATACACTAAATATATTACGTACCCCTGTTATAGAAAATGATGCATACACCTATTATTTCATGTGTACCATTTTATTTATATTCAGCAAACATTGTATCATTTTCTATTTTTAGTATACATACACCTCATGGAACGAAAACAATATTGAAAAATGAAACAATATTTGATTAAATGCGCAGGAAGTGATACACTATTTGCTAAAATCACAAAAAAATAATATAATATTTTCGTGTCCAGTAAACATTGTATCATTTTCTGTGATTTAACCAAATAGCGTATCATTTTAAACACACAAGGAATGATACACTATTTACTAAAACTACAGAAAATGATACAATTTAAATGTGTCTAGTAAACAGCGTATCATTTTCTGTAGTTTAATCAAATAGCGTATCATTTTCTGATATTTGCTAAAACCACAAAACATGAAACACTTTCTGATTCTCGTCGATATTGTTGTCATTTGTACTTCGAATCCACATTCCAAACGAAATCTGAATCCATTGCTCCAATCTTCTCTATATTTTGCAAATCTTTCGAATGTCGTGAGTGTTCAAGATCTGCATGATCGCGTTTGAGAACCATTCGAAGCCTCTATATAGGAATTGAAAGTTTTTAATTCGAGAGTGGAGGCTAATTTCTCAGAACCATTCAAAGGATTTCTCTAAGAGGTGCAAAGACAGGAAATGTAGTAAGGGTATTTTTGAAATATAATTTCAAAATTGGATCTATAAAAAAATTGTTCTAATTTTAGGACCTAACAGTAAGAAAAAGCTTAAAATGGGATTTAATACTGAATTACCCAAAAAAAATTAAACACCACCACTACAAAAATAAATTCATGCTATGTTGTGATTACACAACTACAGAAATCATCTTTTTCTCCTACCTAAAATGACTGAACTTTTCTTCCAATACAAATATAATCTAAGTTATTGATTACACCAGGCTCTCTCCACAGTTAGATTACCACTTAAAAGTCACATTTAGTATGCTAACTTGCCGTATAGATATCTAATTTTAGAAATTTAAGAGCGTAAAAAATAAAATTAATTACCAAAAATTATTTAATTAGCCAATTTTAGAACATTCGATTAAAAATATTACTTTATTAATTTGTTAATTTATACAGGTAAAAAAGAATAATAAAAATCATAGCTATATTATTTTTTATTGGATTAACAAAAGAAAAATAATTTCAATGAATGTTATTTCAGTTCTTTTACATAAAAGAACATGAGAGATGATAGAAAACAAAATGGAAGGCTAAGATTATTTGATTTTAATGATTAAATTTTTGACACTAATACAAATGTCAAATCAAAAATTCTATCTTGTTACATAGATATGAAATTTTATTAATTTAATAATGTAACAAAAAAGTAATATCAATAATTTGATAATTAGTTAATTGACAATTTTAAGATACTAAAATTAAAAATATGATTTTATTAGTTTTTAATTTATGGAGGTAAAAAAACAAAACAAAGACAATGAAAATAATAACTAAATTATTTTTTTATTGGATTAACAAAAGAAAAAATAACATCAATAAATATTGTTTTACTTTTTTACATAAAAAAATATGAGATTAGTGAAAACAAAATAGAAGGCCAAGATTGTTTTAGTTCAATGATTAGATTCTTGACACATAAAAATGTTACATCAAATATTTTATATTGTTATATAGATAGATATCAAATTCTAAAAATTTAAGAGTGAAACAAAAAATAATATCAATAATTTAATAATTAATTAATTAGCCAACTTTAAAGTACTCAATTAAAAATATGATTTTATTAATTTTTAAATTTACATATGTAAAAAAATCAAAAAAACAATACAAAAAGTAAAAACTATATTATTTTTTCATTGAATTAGTAAAAAGAGAAATAATAAAAATTAATATATTTTATTTAATTTTTTTACAAAGAAGAACATGAGAGAGCACAGAAAGAACAAAATAAAATGTCAAGATTATTTCATTTCAATTGTTAGATTTAGGACACCTGCACAAATATCACATCAAAAGTTCTATATTATATAATAGATAAATAGATATGAAATTATAGTAATTTAAGAATGAAACAAAAAGTAGTATCAACAATTTGATAATTAGTTAATTGGTCAATTTTAAAATACTGAATTAAAAATATGACTTTTTTAGTTTTTAATTTTGGAGGTATAAAAATAAAACAAAGATAATGAAAATAATAGCTAAATTATTTTTTTATTGGATTAGAAAAAAAATAATAATATTAATGAATATTGTTTTACTTTTTTACATTGAAAAATATGAGAGATAAGAAAGAACAAAATAAAAAGGCAAGATTATTTCATTTTAATTGTTAGATTTTGGACACATCAAAAGTTTTTTTATTGTATAATAGATATATAGATATGAAATTTTAGTAAGTTAAGAGTGAAACAAAAAGTAATATTAATAATTTGATAATTAGTTAATTGACCAATTTTAAGATACTGAATTAAAAATATGAATTTCTTATTTTTTGATTTATGGAGGTAAAAAAATAAAACAAAGATAATGAAAATAATAGCAAAATTATTTTTTTATTGGATTAGCAAAAGAAAAAATAATATCAATGAATACTATTTTACTTTTTTACATAGAAAATAATGAGAGACAAGAAAGAATAAAATAAAAGACCAAGATTATTTTACGTTAATAGTTAGATTGTTGACACTATATAAATGTCATATCAAAAGTTTTATTTTGTTATATAGATAGTATCAAATTCTATAAATTTAAGATTGAAATAAGAATAATATCAATAATTTAATAATTAACTAATCGCCAAATTTAAGGTACTTAATTAAAAATATAATTTTATTAGTTTTTTAATTTATCGATGTAAAAATTAGAAAAAATAATAAAAGTAAAAATTATATTATTTTTTTATTTGATTAGTAAAATGAGAAGTAATAAAAATTTATTTTTTATTTACTTTTTTACATAAAAGAACATGAGGGAGGAGAAAAAACAAAATGGAAGATCAAGTTTGTTTCATTTCGATAGTTAAATTTTTGGCATCTACGCAAATGTCACATTAAAATTTTAGACGTATGAAATTTTAATAATTTAAGAATGAAACAAAGTGTAATATCAATAATTTGATAACTAGTTAATTGGCCAATTTTAAGATACTGAATTAAAAATATGATTTTATTATTTTTTAATTTATGGACGTAAAATGTCACGCCCTAACCACCAGGGTCACGCGAAAATTCACCCAAACTCCGTTTGAGAAAATAAGATTTTACAGTTGAAAAACCCTCAATACAAAACTATACATCATTTGGATAAAAATTTTCATAGTTTAACTTTCATAAACTGTAAACATGCTATCTCATACGTGAATAAGTATATCGCCTCAAGGCGTACAAAACTCGCCTTCTGAAACAGGCATCACATGTATAAGTACATGTTAAAATAGAAAAACTACAACTAGTCTTCCGCCACCACAAGAATCTAGGTCAACTCCTTGCGCTCACCTGAACAGGTTTTACAGCAAAATCACACACCGTGAGCTGAAATCCAATAGAAAATAGATTACAGTAAAATCACACACCGTGAGCTGAAATCCAATAGAAAATAGACAGTAAAACTGTAATGCAGGCTATGCAATCATAAGTATACGGGCTCAACTACCGGAGCCAAAAAAAAATTTCTTCTAAAATTACAAGTTTTTCGTCAGACTAACACGAGTTTCAAAAAGGTTTATCTCATAAAACCTAACATTTTTTCATCCTTCAAACTATGCATATCATCCTAACAAATATCATGCCACAGTTAAGGGAAAGCTGTAAATATATAGTAAGCTCCACTCAGACCACTCAACTGAGGAGAAAGATAAAATATAGTCCTATGTACCCACTATGCCACACAGAAAAAAGTAACAACTATAGTCTCCTACCCATTACCTTAGTCCTGAACCACTTAAGGCCTGCTAGGTAATGGCAAGTTCTATACGGAGCTACAACAATAAAGCTACTCACGGAGCACCAGACTTCTTTACAAATTTCCACGATCGATGGACGAAGTATAACCAAACCACGTTTACGGGGATTAACCCGAGGGACCGTAGCGAACCCACTTTGCTCACGTTTTTGAACTTTCCCCAAGAAGCAATAAAAGCCCAACTCAAACTCACACACTGTCACGATACGTCTATGGAGAACATTTAAAAACCCACCGTAGCTCAATTACAAAAACTCGTAAAACAGTTATATATAACACATGTATATAAGAGATCCAATCCATCAATATGGAGATCTAAAACTATTTCCAACAAAATGTTTAAAGGATGAGACTCAACCCCGCGGGTTAGCTCCAAACCTCCAAAAATACGTTTTTTACCATTTCTACAAAACACCTCGTTTTTAAACCTCCTTTTAAAAACTATGGATACCATGTATCCGAAACATGTTTACAATCAAGAAAAGGCGTAAAAATCTAATTTTACCAAAAACTAAGGTTTACACATAAAAATCACGTTTGATATATTTTCCACCTGGTGAAAACACATATAATCACATATATCACTTTTATACAGCAGTAGGGTCTAGTATCTCATCTTGGTGAGTCAAAACTCAAAATCTCGAAAACTAAACCTCGTCGAAACGAGAATCCGTCTGGACGGATACGAAGCCCTCATTCCTGATAGCAAGGATTCACAAAGAAGCCAACAAAAAATTAAGCCCCAGGCCTTCAAAGCTAGAGAGAAGGCAGAGAAAATGGGAAACTTAGCTTCTAATAAAGGTTTTTAACAAATATCTTTGCCACTGGGATATTCATAGAAATGCCAAAAAGCTACTGTCCAGTCGACCGAACTTAAATTTTTCGATCCAGTCGATTGGACCAACCCCTCTAGACGACCGAACTGCTGGGTAGTGTGTTTTTCGACGTAAAACAGGATTTTTGGTCCAAACACAAACCAAACAAGCCTCTACCAAATTCCGAAAAACGTATAACACATTTATACATACTGTTTTACAACTTTAAAGTATAACTCATGCATCAAGACTATTCATATACTGAAATAAACATGTCATAGATATAAATAACACAAAAAGAAAGGGTTCCGGGTCTCACGTAAAAAAAGCAAAGACAATGAAAAATAATAGATAAATTATTTTTTTATTGGGTTAGTAAAAAGAAAATAATATCAATGAATTTTGTTTTACTTTTTACATAGAAAAATATGAGAGATTAGCCGAAAATAAATAAAAGGCTATGATTGTTTTATGTCAATAATTAGATTTTTAACACCTATACAAATATTACATCAAAGTTTCTAACTTGTTATATAGATAGATATTAAATTTTAAAAATTTAAGAGTAAAATAAAAAGTAATATCAATAATTTTATAATTAATTAATTAGCTAACTTTAAAGTACTTAATCAAAAATATAATTTTACTAGTTTTTTAATTTATAAATGTAAAAAATTAAAATAATAAGAAAAGTAAAGATTATATTATTTTTTTATTAAATTAGTAAAAGAAGAATTAATAAAAAATATTTTATTTATTTTTTTTACAAATAAGAATATGTGAAAAGAGAAAGAACAAACTAAAAGACTAAAATGATTTATTTCAATGTTAGATTTTTAATACTCATACAAATATGGCATTAAAAATTTTATATTATTGTATAATTGATAACTAAACTACATTTGCATAAAAAGATAAGGTTGGTGACGTGGAGGTAATAAGGGCCGGGACTTGTTATAGTCTTTGAAATTCCAGAAGCCAGACGGTGAGGGCACGTGTCAGAAGAAGAGCTGGGTTTAGTAAGGAATTGGAAACTAGCCAATATAGCATGATCGAACCAATTGCGATCAAGAAGGATGGAAACAACCCCCAAGGGCTAGTGGAGTTATTCACCGGCTAGGAAACGCTATATCAGTATCTTGGTATGTTGTGCTTAATTAATATGTGAACATTATATATTTATAAATTTAGAAAGTTATTTTATAATCAAAAAATTAGTGAGAAATTTAAATTATATGTTATGTATTAATTTTCATCAAGTAAAAGGTTTTTTTTTAATGCGCAAGATTCATCTTTACAAAATGTTTCAACAATAGATTCGCATAAAACTTTTTGAAAATGAAAATACCTTAATTTTTTCAGTTGTCGTCATCCTCCCATCATCTTCTATTTTGATTAACATTATTAAAATAAAAAATCGTTATACATATATTTGATAATGAGAATCAATATATATAGATAAATTTATCTGTTTGGACAAACAGATAAATTTAACGATTTGTATATTTATGCATTATATGTGTTGATATCTATTTGCATTATCTGTATTGATATGCAAACAGATAAATTGCATAAATATGTAAACAGATAAATTTATCTGTTTATTATGCAAAACAGATAAATTTATCTGTTTATTGGGTATTTTCAGGAGAAATTACACTTTTTAAATGGGTTGAACTTTACTCTTTAAAATTTTTATTTGTATACCTTGTGCGTTAAATTTTTGTTTATTTTACACATTTGGCTGAAATCCTCTTTTATAATAGGAAATTCGTGGTTATTTTATGTTAACATAATCCTATATAAAAGGAATATTTGACATACATGTATTAATTGAACACACCACGTTAATGTGCAAATATAGTATTTTCTTACCTATACAATAACTTCTCTGAATTGCCATATAAAATACAAATTTTGATTAGGATTGGCCTTTTTTTTTTCCCCTCGAAATCGGTTGCCTATTGTGCTTAAAGGGGCACAACATGGTGTTGCCTCTAATAAGATTGACTTTTGTATCTAATTATATGACTCGAACCGTTTAACTTCTAAAGCTCAACAAGCATTTTATTTGTAAAAAAATTAAAATGATCAGACACCGATTTGTTCAATTACTTATTCTTAAGATTACAAATACTTGTCTTTCGTTTTTTTGAAAACAAAGGTGATCTAGTTAGGTAGCTAGCAATGTCCTATCAATTTAATTTTTAATATGAGTAATTTATATTCAACAAGCTCTATAGGCTGAACAACTCAAATTATATAGTTTGCTACGAGCCAATCTCGTTAGAGGGCATAACACATTTGTTGTGCCCTTAAAGCACAATAGTTTTTTTTTTAACAACTCTGTTTCTTTGGACCTTTGTTCTAGCACAGTTTCACATTTTATAATTTGCTAATTTTCCAAGTTTAATTTACTTTGTAAGGCCCAAATGAAATTTGAATCCTCTTCGTCGAGGCAAATCAAGAGTCTTAGGCGATATTCATTTTGAGGGACGCAAGATTAGAATTCAATTGGCAATTTTTAGTAGGATTTTTATGTCACGTTTGGATGTAAAAAGGAGAGGCGGACAAAAAATTCAAAACGAATTGGAGGGCAAAGCCTTAAAACCATTAAATGACCATTATATCTTTGAATATAAATATTCTCAACCGCTATTTGAATTTTTTAAAGTATTATTTGATTCTTAATTTAGACAATAATTTTTTTCCATTTTGTAATAGAAAAAAAAAAACCAAATAATGGGTCTTTAAAAGAAGCTTAAATGTGCATGCTACACTACTAAAAAAATGGGGTTTTTGCATCGGCTCTCTGCCGTCGTAAATAAAACTCTTGCCGTCGCAAAAGGATATTTGCGTCGGTATTACGACGGCAAATGGGGGAGGCGACTGTCCAGGTCGCAAAAGGGTTTTTGCAACAGCACGTAGCCGTCGCAACCATTTACGAAGGCATTTTATGCTTTTAGCGATGGCCCTAATTTCGACGCAAATACTTATTAAAAATCATGTTTTGCCGTCGCAAATGATAGCGACGGCTTGTGTTCTTTTAGCAACGGTAATGGCCAACGCAAATACTATTTACAAACGTGTTTTTGCAACTGTGTAGTGCCGTCGCAAATACTATTTTAAATATATACTAACTTGCCACCGCGTGATAACCGTCGCAAAAAACTTCTTGCGACGGTCTAACTCCCGACGCAAAAAAATATAAAACTCTAGATTTTTTTGCTACGGCCTTGTGCCGTCGCAAATCTGTTCATGCCTTTTGCGACGGCTAAATACCGACGCAACATGTTCATAATACCTGTCTATTGCAAATACTATTGATTTTAGCGACGGTAACAATTTTGATGCAAAAAATAAAAATAAAAATTTATCCATCCATTCACATCCAAACATTCATTCATTTATCTACAACAATATATCAAATATTATCTCTTTATAACAATATTCATATCCGTTCAATCGCATATCAAAATATTTAAAAAATACACATTCAGAAAATACAAATCAAAACATATTAAAAAATGCACCAAATATGTCTCAAAATAATATTTAAGTTTCAACAAGTACAACTCAAAATAAATCTTTCTTGTTTTAACAAGTACAAACCAAAATAAATTTTTCTCCATCGCTAATTGCTTTGCCTCACCATCATTTAATCTTTCTCCTTCTCTAACACCTGAAAATCAATTAAAATCATTTTGAAGCATGATAAATATACACGTATATATACATGAACTAATAAAACTAAGTTGTAATATACATCACAATATCACAGGCAACATGTCGGCCAACAGTTTTTTCAACTCTTCATATATTTCAGAGACATCTAACAGAACTTGTATAATGGCAAAAGAATAATAAGCAAGACTGATAGGCTCAAAAACATAGATAAATTATGATTTTGAATCGTACATGGCTTCTTCCCTTAATGTATTTACTAAAGGACAACTTTTCGATTTTGTAATCTAGTGATTGCGTCGGTATTTAGCCAAACAACTTAAACTCCCAAATTGGTTGGCTACATAAAAGGCTACATAGGGTTTGTAACATAACACCTGCAAGTGTTAAATATCAATAGAAAAATTTCTCTCACCCAACGAAGAA
>JAULJZ010085107.1:0-12503 GCA_032270985.1 Heliamphora pulchella
TTCTCCAGGACCAGTTCCTATCTGAACTTGAATCCGACGAGAACTGATTTCTCTCTGGATTTTTCTCTATTTGATATCTCTTTGATTATGATCCGATTTCGAAGTTCATCATCACGGATAAAATTTGATTCTACCATAATTGACAATTTTGTATGTTTAGAATTAGATCAAAATATTTACGGGGTGCAGCAAACACCATATTGTATTGTGGGGATCTCCGGAGCACTTGATTTCTCCACGATATACTGTAAACAATTTGAAATACTAAAAGGTGGCCTATTGTCCCCAATTATTAGTCCCGCGTCTGTCTTTAATAAATTTTTCATGTTTTAAATAGAAATTTTATTTTTCTAATTATTATAATCAAAATAAATTAAAATATATAAAAAAATGATTAAAAATCTAAAAATTAAAAGATAAGAATAAGCAAAAATTCAAGATTTTATTCTAAAAAAAAAATTTATTCTATAAATAGTGAATACCGTGTTAACATGTTAATGTAATATACTTAACAAATACATGTACGACACGTGTTTTTTTTAATGGGAGACGATATTGATGTGTTATAAATATTTTTTTAATGTAAAATTATTTCATAAACTTATGAATACACAATATATATCCATCTATTGATTTAGGAATAATAATTTCTCCCATCTTCGTCTCGTCCTTTCTCACCAGTTCTGTTTCCATGAGTTTTTTTTTGCCCCCGTCAAGAAATAGGTAGAAAAGAGTATTTACTTTTTTTTGGCCTGTTTTTCCTAGTTCCTGATTATATTAATTAAATATATTGTATATATAAATATGTATACAAAGTTTTTTTAACAATATAATAAAATTAAAATATAAAAATTTTATACTTAATTTTTATTTTTTTACTTATGTTTCTTATTTTTCAATGTTTTAATTTTAATCATTGATCAATATTATTAATTCAAATATTGATCTCTTTTAAAATTTAAAAATATTTACTTATGATCTCATTCCCGCTCTATTCCCATCCTTTCTTTGATTTTTTTTCCGCCTCTGCCCTAGTAATAAATAGGGTTAAGATAAAAAACATATTCTCCCCTGCTCTGTCCCATTTTATTTCTATTTTTAGTACAAGTCAAACACGCCACATCAATATTCTCCTACATAATATATTTTTCTAAAAAATTTTGCTACGTGCATAAATAGCATAAATTTGGGCACATATAAGAAGTGAGTTATATATATACAATTGTAAAACTCGCCTCATATGAAAAAAATATATATGTTTGAATGTATGTTCAATTGTATTCATCTAAGTATTATTTTTTTGGGATAAACAGTTAAATTCCTAGTTTGTTCTTGTTGAAATTCAAATTAAAGTTAGCTTGCTTATGCTCAACTTAAGATTATAATTAAACACCGAGTGTGTGAAACAATCCCATAATCCTAGCATTTAAGTTAAAAATGCAATTGTCAATATTCAAACTAACATCCAAACTCTCGATAAAGTTCGTCTAGTACTTAAAAGCGCATCATAAGAACAACCATGTATAATTACCAAAAAATAATAATTTTTTAATTACCAAAAAAAAAAAACCTATGCTAACCGGTCACGTCAAGCTTTTTTCTTTCCTAATTAGCAGGTCAACAAGATAGAGTGGCTTTGCTGTAATTAATCATGGATTTAAGTGTAATTAGCTGCCTTCCCAACGACTACAAACGGCTGCGACCCCAAAACTGATGCGAGAGGAGCGTACTTACGGTTTATGATTAGGTTCAAAAGGAGGGAAAGCTTTCATTTCCTTTCTTCCCTTCCCCATCAAGCTATATATACATATATATACATATATATAGATTCTCTCAACCCTTCGAATCAATCTGTATCATCCTCTCTCTCTCTCTCTCTCTCTCTCATTCTCAATCAAGATTGGTTGAATCATCGTCAAGAGAGTCCTTTTCAGTTAGTTTATCTTCTCTGAACAAAACCTTACGAGCAAAGCATCGTTTGGTGAATAAATCACCTGAATTCCAATCAGAAAATATAGCTGTGTATGCCGAATATTTTCCTGGAAAAGGGGGGATTTTCTCACATCTTCTCGTATTTTCTCTCGCTTTCTTTCCTTTTTTCTTCCTCTGTTTTCTTGATCTGTATTACGGAAATGGGGAACTGTTTCGGGACGCTAAAGAAGAAATCAATGGCTGAGATCGCACCGTCGGACGTCCTTAAAGGTTCTCCGGTGGTCCAATTGTACGGACCGCCGGCCGGAGTTCTCACATCCTACATCCGATTCGCGCTCCTCTACAAGCCGGTTTCGGTCCACTTCATCCCCGGCGAAACTCTGGTACTCCAGTGCGGATCCGACGCCGTTTCGGGCACTCGCGAGACGCTGATCCGGTACATCGAGTCGAGGTTTCCGGAGCCGCCGCTGATGAGGAGGTGCGGGTGGTCCGACGAGACGACGCCGTCGGTGGTGTGGGCGACGGTGTTGCAGCACCGGAGCATGACGTGGCACTTGGAGAGGATGGTGAGGTGGGCGGAGGATCTCGCGACGCGTGGAGGGAGGTCGAGGGGCGATCCAGTGATGGGGAGTCCACGGATGGAGGTGAGGAAGTTCGGGAGGAGCTACTCGCAGTTGCTGGAGGTGATGCTTGAGCACGCTCAGATGGAGGAGAGGGTCGTCTTCCCGATCATGGAGAGGGCTGATCGAGGTAAGCTGTTACTTTATTAAAATGCTCCGCGTTACATTTGTATCAGATTTGGACCCTGACTTGTTGGTTGAACCAAAAAGACTACTGGGAAATTAACATATGGGTAGAAAATGGGGAAAAAAAATATTTAAATGCTCACATACCACTGACGGTTCTAAGTCATGTTTGGATGGAGGTTTAAAAATTAATGAGACTATTTAAAAATAGTCACATATTTTATGTTTGGAAAGCACTTAAAGGGGTTAAAAAAACTCTCCAAACAAACTTAACACTCTATCGAGGGAATATTCCAATTCCATGGAAGTTGGGTTTGGGGATTATTTTGAGTATTATTTGCGTAAGAAAAAGTCTAACTTCATTAAAATTATATCAATTCTTATAACGTACTATTTTTTTTTATTATTATCATATTCTAAATCAAACACCTTTCGTTTATAAAAATAATGTACTAATAATCCAATACATAATTATCTATACACTAATAATTCTAATATACTAATTATCTTATAAAAATAATGTTCCAACCAAATGAGCCATTGTATGGATTCCAAGAGTAATTATTTGGTGTTTTTAGACTAAAGATTTGTTACGTGCACACCGAACATAGATTCAGATACACTCTTTTCATATGGAATGGATCCCATAATTATGTGGACCCACCCCATATGAAGGGTGTGTCCGGATATGTGCACCTATTATTTTTCATTATTATGTTTTAATTTTACCTGGTACCAAATAAATTTTGCGTTAAAAACATAATAATTTATTTTTTTAAGTAATTAAGAGATAAAAAGTTACCTAAATAAGTGAGTTCTAATTTTTTAGTGACGAGAATACTATGCAATATGAGTTCTAATTATTTAGTGACGAGAATACTATGCAATATCACATGCATCATATTCCGAAAATACCTAATTTTTGAAGAATGAAGAAATAAGGAAATTAGATGACTCTTTATTGAACTCGCATTCCCTGTATGATAAGAATCAGTTGAGGTTCAATTTTTCCACTACCGATTTTGTCCCCTGTGTATTTTTTTTATTCTTTTATTATCTTCTCTTCATTCTTTTATTTTTTATTTTTTGGCCTTCTCTTATATTCTTTTATTCTAATTTAAAAAGTGAGATATTTTGCATTTCTAACTCATGTCTTGTGTATTCTGTATATTTTTCCATTCAATTTCTTAATTTATATATTTTTTACTTCTAACCATGCCTTGCTAGTTTTGGTTTGTTTTTTAATGTTCTTAAAGTGGGTATTTTTTGGACATGTTCTATTATTTATTTCTTTTTTATATTTTATATTTTAATTTTTTAGTTAGAGTATTTTGGACTTTTAATTCACGCCTTACTTTCTTTATTTATAAAACATAAGAACTTCCAAATGAACACGTGATTGTGCTAAAAATAATTATCAAAAGAGTAAAAATACTTATATACAATGCGTAATTATTTATATATTTATAAATATAAAGTGCATTTAGTAAAATGGTGTACATTTAGAAACTCTTAACAGACGTACTTTATGGGGCATCTAAAAAGTTAATTTCTTTGATTATTTCATGTTGATGTTAAATACATTAGAAAATGAAAGATTTATCTCAAGTAAACAACTTGAGATATTCAAAAAAGAAGAATCTACTATTTAAGTAATAATTCATTGATCACTCAAATAAGTAAGTTGCACAAAATCACTAGCAGCTAATAGAAGAAGTTTAAAACAATATTCATGCTCATAGCTTGCACAAAATCTATCATAACTCAATGTCAAAAATAAAATATATTGTGTTACTTATTAAAAATACCAAACATAAAAACTAAATAATGAGCATGAGTTATCGTGCAAACGTGTACAAACACTAGTATTGTAAATAAATCTCTCTCCATACCAATCACGAGTTTTTCTCTATTTTCCTCTTATTATTCATTTTTCGTCTAGCTTTCCTTCAAAATGGGCCGAAGGCTGGGGAGAGAAAAGAACCTGGAGTCAAAAGAAATGGGGGAGAAAAAGCAAGTTTGTCCATGAAATTCTTTTCTTGATGAATTTGCATTCAGCTATCTTATATGCAGCTCGATTTTTCCCGGATTCTTAGTTGCTGAAGTAAGGACTGGTTGATGATTTGTGAAATTGTCAGTCTCTAAGTTGGGTTAATTTCATTTTTATCCTCTAAATTATCATGGAATTTTTTATTTCCTCCCTCAACTATTAATTGTACGTACTACATCCTTCGACTATCTAATTTACTCCTATTAAGCCAAATCAAAAACTACCATTTACTTAATTGATGAAAAACAGCGGAGTAGCCCTTCTCACCCATTTTGTGGACAAAATAACCATTTTGTTGGATTTACTTTCGTTCTCATGCGCACCACACACGAGGCCTAAATTTACATAGGATTGAATTCTGAATCCTGATAGAGCAGAGAACTAATTAGGAATCATTTAATGTATTAAAGAGCTAGGGTTTCATGAGGTAAAAAAATTGAAGAACGAAATTCACAAATCGATGCATAGCAAGAAGACAAAATTTCATTTATGCTAAAAGTGCTAGCATAAAAAGAATTAACTTTCCTCCCACAAGCAACAAAATGAATGTTTTGTACGCAAAAATGGGTAGGAATGGCTACGTGGTTGTTTTTTGTCAATTAGTAAACGATAGTTTTCGATTTGGCTTAGTAAGAATAAATTAGATAGTTAAGGAACCAAATAAGTAAAATTGATAATCAAATGACGAAATAGAGAAACCATGATAGTTTAGAGGACAAAAATGAAATTAACCCCTCTAAGTTAGAACACCGGGTAGGGAGTGAAGGCACATTTATATTATTTTTCTTCAGCACAATGTATTGAAAATCTGAAAATTTGAAGTTGTAGGATAACTTACAATGGTGAAAAGTGAAAGTGAAAGTGGAGTAAAAGGTAAAAAATGTTGTAGTGCTCTTTGGTCCTTGCTTTGCTTTCCTGTTTGGCAGTTCATTACATTAATAGGGACCAGAAAATTCATGGGTCACCAAAGCACATTTCTCTTTATAATTACTGATAAAATGTTGTTTTCCTTTGTGGTACTTGTTGAAATAAAGCTTTTAATAATTCTATTTTATAGCAATAAAATAATATAAAATTCGAGACATTAAAAAACAAAGGAGAATGAAAAATAATAAAATATGTAAAAGATGTGGCATGTAAGATTAAAAGATGTGTTATCATTATCTTAGAGTCGAATTTTTTTCTCCGTGAAAAAGGTCCAAAAAGAATCCATCGGCTCCAAGATACAACCTAGGTGCTCATAAGTTTTTTCGTCTAATTTTCACATTTACTAGAAAAATATGAACGAATTACAAATTAAGATGTCCTTAAAATAAGAAGAAACAATAAAAATAATATAATTGTAGAACATCTGTTCTGGAAAATCTCTCTCTCTCTCTCTCTCTCTACTAATATGATCTTTCCATTCAAGCAACTTGCACCCACTCTCTTATCTCCTAATATGACCTTTCCATTCAAGCAACTTACACCCTCTATATTATTCTTACTCAAGACGATAAGCTAGTTCATCCTTATATAGAGTCTTAAAAAAGATACTATTAAAAGAACCATTAATTTCATTAAATTTATAGAAATGATAAATATAATTTATTTATATAACATCTAGCATCATGAATAAATTAGCTTAATAGCTAGTTTTTTTGTTTTTTTGTTTTTTTTTTGTATTTTTAGCCAAAAAGTTAAATTTGGTTCAAAGTAGATTGTTTGGTAAATTAGCTTTTAAGCTAACTTTTTAAAAGTTGGTTGTTTTAGTAAAACGTTAATTTTTTTGTTTTTTACTCAAATTGGATAATTTTGCCCTTCTATATAATTAAAAATAACAATTATATGAAGTTATTAAATAAGTTATGAATGAGATGTATTATTATATTTGAAAAGTGTTGAAAATTTGAATAGAATATTCTAAAAATTATTGTTATGATTTGACTTTTTGATTTTTTAGCCTTTTTGCTTTTTTGCTAAACGAGTCATATTATTTTTTTTTTGCATTTTTAGCCAAAAAATCAAAAAACTTTAAAGCTTTGGTTGCCAAATGGAGCCTTAAACTTGTAACGGCTAGTATAATTAGAGAAATAATTTTTATTTAAAACTCTAATAATTGATAACAATAAATAAAAATGGAACAAAATCATATGTTTGGGTTGCAGGCACTGAGTTGCAAGGATAAATAGAGCTGGCACTTGGGTAGATTGGATGAGTTCAGTTCTCCCCCTTCTTCTTTGTGTTTCTCCATTGATCACAGTATATTTTTCAAAACCTTCTTAAAAATTGTGCAGAAATTAGCTGAAACAGATGGAAGTATGTAATCTATACTAAAAGGTAGAAGGGTTTGATGTGACATTTGTCTTGTGTAACAATTTTAATGAGTTAGATCTTTTTAATTTAATGGTTGAAAAAGAGTAGAGAAAGTAAGAGGAGTAAGAAAAAAAAATGAGTGGACCCCAAATTTAATTGAAATTTCATAAAAAAGTATTAAGCTTCCTTTTTTTTCTTATTATTTTAAAACTAATTATCGGTGTAGTATTTTACACAAACAAAAAAATATAGAAATATTATCACGTGAAAAATTATTCAATTTAGAAAAATTACAACTCTCCAGCATGTGGATCTTGCTAAACATAGTATAAACATTAATTTTAGGCCCCACACGCATTATATTAACAATAAAGTAATTAAAATAGTTCTAACTCTCTATATGAGAGATTGCAAGCTATGTTTAGTTAATTTGGAATTTAAAAATTAAAATTAACTTAAGATTAATAAACTTAATTAATCTTAAGATGAAAAATTGCTTTTAGAAAGGGCTAATTTACTAGTTTATAAGCATTATATAAGAACCTGGATGTGCATGCTTTTATAACTTCTGAAAGAATTAGGAAACATTTTCTTCAAAATTTTAGGGGATACTTCATGCTTTTATAGCAGTAAAAATACTTGGGAGAAACAGGCAGACCAAAATGATTACTTCCAGTCTAGAACAGACACAAGATTAAAAACTAAGAGCAGCTGAAGGTATAAAGAATAAAATCTTAGAGGGTGGACTTATATAATTTTTAAATATTCAGTACTAAGACTACTATAATTGGAGTTCTATCGAAACATAGGGATGGCAGTCGCCACTGGCCGGCACCCTCTTGGCCCGTTTAGGATCCAGTAATTTAGCTCGGGGAGAATTTCTAGTGACAACTAGTACTTAGCAGAGCCGGCGTTTTCTTATATCTTAATCTTGATCCTTCTCCATTTAGAAATATTAATACGATTTTCTTTAACTTTTTGTGGTTCAAGGAGGAAATGATTTAGGAGAATGGAGTTCATTTCCCCATCATTTTAGGTATAATCTATAATCGCACTTTCTCCAAAAAGAGAAAAAAAAATTGCTGATAAGATATTAACCTTTCACCATATGATGATGCAGGATTATCCAAAGCTGTGAATGAAGATCATGCAAGGGATCTGCCTATCATGAACGGCATTAAAGAGGACATTAAATCCATTGGAGTGTTGGATTCTGAGAGCCCTTCTTATCAGGAGGCCCTGTTCAATCTTTCTAGTCGGCTCAAAACATTACACGTAAGTTTCTTCTATTCTTTATTGAAAAACATGTCGCCCATCAATGTGACATTCATCCAAGAATTGTGCATTATCATGAATGTTATTTTTGAGAGAGCCCTTTCATTCACTTTAAAGCTACTTCTTCTAAATGTATAAAGTATTCGTATTGGACACTCCATACTTGCGTAAGGGCATGTGAGATGTATTTGACATTTTTAATTGGACATTTACCCCAAAAGCATGTTTAGCAATTCGAGATTTACTATAAAATTACACATAAATTCTAACATTATACATGAAATGCTCATTAAAAACTTGTAAACACTAAACACCATTTACCCTTAAAAATGAAAGAAATATATTAAAAAAGAATATGAATATTTTCTAGTATTCTAGTTTTCGTAATATGATAATTAGATGAATCGAACACTTAGATACATACACGCATCCGATATTTGTACCCGAATGCATGCAACATAATCCATTCCATTTACCCACATTGTCATTTTGTTTTCTTTTTGAAGGATAACTGCAAAGAACACTTTGAAGAGGAGGAAAGAGAGCTGCTGCCATTGATGGAGGCAGCAGAACTGAGCAAAGAGCAGCAGGAAAAGGTGTTGGAGCAGTGTTTGGATGTAATGCAGGGCACTCACTCACACTTGTTTCGCTTTTTCGTGGAAGGCCTCCTCCCTCAGGATGCCATGTGCTACTTGGACATGGTCATTAGAGGTAGTGGTAGCAACAAAGAACGGGCAGCCTCAATTCTCCACAGGATTGTTGAGTAAGATCCAGCCATTGGTTCTGACATCTGGATGAATCATTTCATTCTTATGCTTGATTAATGATTAGAAAAGTAGTTTTATAGTTTTCTTCTTTTTATCTTTGCTTCTACCTGAAGCAAATGACTGTGTTTTGGGCTGCTTGCTCTGGCAGGCAAAAAGATTGAGAAGGGATCCGATTCGGGACTCGATCTGGGAATCTTAATTTGGTTGATGAAAAATCTTCAGTACATTTGTTATCGGTTCCAGAAGATATCAGCCCCGCGTGTCTGATTATGGCGCTCTTATCTCTTGATTTGTGCTGATTTTTGAAGTAGGTATCAAACTTGCACTAAAACTAATTTTTACAGAAATTTGGTTTTTTTTTGGACTAGTTTGATAAAAATATTGATACCTACATTGTGGAAGTGAAAGCCAAATTGGTTTCTGACCATTGCATATTTCTGCACCTACTTCAAGAGTTCACTTACTTTCTTGTCCAAGATTGTATAACTGTAATAACAACTAAGCACATTTATCAGCTCCTGTTGGAATTTAGAACTTAAATTCCTTTTGGAATTTGTTTCTATTTATGCAATCGTAGATGTGATCATAAACCCCCCTTTTTTTTTTAGAAAAATGGCTAAAGGGAAATGCTTCCATGATGGTGAATGGGTGAATGCTTCACATTGTTTCTGTATGGAATTTGGGCTGAACTAGAAGGGTAGTCTTGAATATTGAAGGATTTCCTGGGCAATTTGATTGAAGATGAAAGGAAATAATGATGAATTGACAAGATGAGAAAGTGAGAAAAATGACTAGCCTTCATATATAGTGAAGCACAATAAGAGAGTAAGGGCTTGTTTGTTATTCCGGATAGGATTGGATTGGATATGAGGGACTAATAATACTGAGGGTTTCACATGTTTTTTTGTATACCAATGGATTATGAATAAGATTATGTATATAGTGAGAAATTTAGTTCATGCTTGGTTAAAGTGTGATAAAGAATAAAATAATAATTGTACAGTTATTTATGACCATTAGATAAGAAGAAAAGATAATCCGAAATTTGATACTAATAATACCAAGGGGGGCTTGGTATTGCTAATCCCATGAATAAAAAATTAGCAATCCCTCATTCGTGTCTTGCAATACAAACGTGGGACTCACAATATCAAGGGAATAAAATTTTTTTGGTGGGCTACCCTTGTTCCCTAATCCAATCCAACCTTACCCTCTCTAGTACCTCATAGCAAACAAGGCCTAAGTACATGTTTGTCATGGTATATTTGGGAGGTCTGGATAGAATTAAAAAGTACTAGGGCCCACCAAAATAAATACCAAAAACAGATTTTGTCTCCTTACAACTCTTATCTCGTTTTTTATTATAATGGCTCTGTTTGGATAGTTTGCTTATTTGTTTATTTGGCTTATAATCTAAAAAATAAGCCAAAAAATAAGCCACGTTGTTTGGGTAATCAAATAAGTCAAAAGATAAGCAAATAAGTCAAATAAGCTCGTTTGGGTAGCCAAATAAGCCAAATAAGTTGGCTTATAAGCTGGCTTACAAGCTAATAAGCAAATAAGCAAATAAACTCGTTTGGGTAGCTAGCTTGATTTATAAGCAAATAAGCAAATAAGTCACAAACCACCTAAACGATGTGACTTAAATGAAATTAGCTTATTTGTTAATAAACAAATAAACAAATAAGTAAATCACCCAAACTAGGTCAGTAGAATTAAATATAAACTAAATTTCTTACTATATATATATAATCATATTCATAATCTCTTGATTAAGAAAAATGCAAAGTCTCTCATGTTACTTATCCTTTCTATCCCCTATTAATCTCTTCCAAGATAACAAACAAGGCCCAAACCAAACCCCATGTCTAAATCAAGCTTAAAGGCTTTGGCTCTTGAGCGCAATTTGCAATTTCCATTCTCCAATGAATCAACTAATTGACTACACAATTTCCTATGCAAATGTTAGGATTTTAAATTTATGGCGCAAAAGACAAGAAGAGTGAAAAGTAAGGAAAAAATAAATTCACAAATGTCTTTCCTTTTCTTTCTTTCCACAATCTTTTTAGAAATATAAGATCCAAACGAAGCTTAAGACTCCAAAACTAAGAATGACAATAGAGCGGAATGGGAGCGAGGATAAGGTCTCCTATTTTTATTTCCTATTTGAACGGAGAAAAATAATAGGGGATGTAACCGCGGTAGAGAAGGAGTAGGAACATATCAGGGATATTTTTAAATTTTTAAGGGAGTGATATTAATAAGAATTGTGGATAATAGAAAAAATAAAGCATAATAATTGATGAATCAATACAACTAAAAATATAAAATGTAAGATATAGAGATTAAAAATGAGATATTTATACTTTTATGCTTTGGTCTTCTTGTATTTTATAAAAATAAATTTAATATATGTTTCCATATTTTAAAAATATTTTTTTTATGTAATCGGATAAGAATGGGAAAAATCGGGGAGTAAAAAACAAATATCGTTCTCTCCTCATTTGGTGTCGAGGGAAGAAAAAATTCATACATACAAAATGATGACATGCAAGGGAGGAGCAAGAAATAACAGAGCGAATTGCCATCTTTATCCAAAATGGTCTTTGGTTAAAAAACTTATGCCATGTGCCATTAGCTTACAACAAAAATGTCTAGAATATATACATAATAAGTTAGTAGAAAATTATTCACTATTATGAGAATAATGTTCCTCCTCTCACACGAATAGTGACTCTCACTACTAATATTATTCACTATTATATGAGAAAACGAAGTATTGTTCTAAGAGTACTGAATAATTAAACAATTTTGTCTTAATTTTTGTGTGATTATGCTAATGTCGATGACTTGAACACATAATCAAACACCTAGATAAATAACACTTTTCATTGGCTAATATCTGAACTTATGTTTATGTTAGATAAATGTTAATTATCATGTTTGTAGTTTAACTTTTGAATTTCAATAAGAATGGATTATGTACACAAAAATTATGTACACAAGAACATTTTTCTTTAATATTTTTTTTAATAGCGTGCATGTATTAGTTAAACACACTACATCAGTATGTTGACATAGTATTCCTTACCAACTAAATAACTCCTCCCCCAAATAGGCGCATAGTATCATTAACATTGGCAAAACTAGACCTGGCCCTATTTAAGGTTTTGTCTCTCCTTAATTAGTTATTACATGCATAGGGATTCATCATCTGCATTATTAATTCTAATAAAGAAAGATTAAGCTTTTGTTTGATAATCGATATAGATTGTATAGAATTAACGACGAGGTATGATTAATATATAAATTAGTAATGGGGTCGGATTAGTTATTTACATGCTGAGTTGCATGGAATTAAATGATCAATTTGTTGAATTTTGGGAGAATATCCAACGCCAAAATAAATACATACTCGGGGATCCAGAAAATACATCT
>JAULJZ010085139.1:0-12502 GCA_032270985.1 Heliamphora pulchella
CTATATTCCCGGTGAGTTGGATAGCGGTATTATTTATATGGCAAATATTAATTATTGACAGAATTCACGTCCCGAAAGATCGGGTTTGACGATACCCCTTTAAGGAAGCTTATAAGTTTTGACCGGGCCAAACTCTACAGGTGGATTTGATTATTTGGCGATCAAATAAGTTAAGCGGAAAGGCATAAGAAAATATCAAGATGACGATTAAATTAAATTATCAGTAATTAAATTTAATTGGTGGGTATCAAAAATCTTAACGTGGGGATAAATGGTAAGCATTTAATAACAGGAGCTCAATGCAAGATGGTCTTGAGATTATGGGTCAGAGTGTAATTATGGTTCTTTAGTGATGTGAACTATAATTCAGTGTTTTATAAAAATTGCAGAAATCGCTGTTGATTTTTTATAATTGCAGATACCGCTATGAGATTTGCTTAATTGCGAAAACTATTGATACATGTCAGTGTTCCACTAGAAGTCTTACTCATAATTACTCTCCAGGTCCCTGTTGTAACCCTATAAATATGCGGGTAGGCTGACCTAATTTCATAACTTGTCTTCTAAGACTAAAGCTGTCCTGGTTCTGCCGGTACGAGTTCTCGGAGGATTATACCCACACTATATTCGAAAATTACATAAGAGAATACAGTAGAAGATCTGATAGGAGCTTCAACTCAAATTCAAATTGTAGTTGAAGATTCGACTGGTAAAAATGTATTCTTCTAAATTAACTTTGGATGCACAGGTTTTATTTTGATCGTTCGTCATCAAAAGTTTTATCTAGAATCTGTTTTGGCGTTTGCCCGTCTAGTTAATTTTTTTCATTAATCGTTTGCAAAAACAAATATCTTGAAAATCTTGCCTCCAACAATTGGTATCAGAGCTATTTTATTTTTTGTTTTCAGTTATCCGGCCCACGTAATTTTAGAACTGTTGCTAACTTTGTTTTGTAGGTGTTCTAATTCTGGTTTTATGATCGTTATTAATTCATGTTTGACTAAATAATTTGTGAATGATGATTATTTTTTTTAATCACGGGGGTTGACCGTGATTGATTGAATGTGAGCCTTTGTGACATAAGATCGATGTAATAGCTAATTTTTATTTTTAAAATATCTATTTAAATTATTTAAGAACAAGTTGAATATGTCCAAGAACACAAAGAACGGAGGTGCCACCGGCGTGGTATCGGCGGTGGTTCGAGTTTTAACGAGCCACGGATCGAGGTAAGTTTTTAATGGTTTTAAACTATTTTTTTTGGTGAATTTTTCTGTAATATTTATGAATAAAGAAATAGTATAAAAACAAGTAAAAAACGAGGAAAAATCACCAAAATAGCCTGATTCTGGCGGCTTTGCCGGCGGCAGTTTGATGGCAATTTTTATTATATTTGGGCCATTTTTGAGAATATTTTTTAGAAAATTTTTAAACATAAAATAGCAATAAAATATATCTCAAAATACTGTAAAAAAAATTAGAAAAAAAAAGAGGCCGAAATCACAACCCAAATAGGCAGCAAACAGGCTGGCGGCAGCAGTGGCTTTCAAGCAGTTTTTCGATAGATTTTTGGGCTATTTCTTAGTAGTTTTTTTGACAGAAAGATTTTAATTTTCAAGAGCTTTCCAACGATATAAAATACATTGAAAAAAATGTTAGGGAAGAGGTCGAAAATGGCTCGGGAAGTTAGCAGTTCTAGGCGGCGGTGTTAGTGAGCGGCAGCAGTCTGTTCTAGGAGATTTTTCGGCGGTTTTTCGAGCACATTTTTAATAGAAAAATAGTACTTTTTGAGAGCCTTCTTTTGATACAAATTACATTAAAAACGGAATTCAGAAAGAGGTCGAAAAAGCATCGGGACGTTAGCGGCGCAGCGCCGTTGTGGCCAGCAACGTTTTTTGTAGATTCGGGCAGTTGTTTCGGCTATTTTTCGAGTAGTTTCTCATTAGGTTTTTTTGACAAACAAATTTCATATTTTGAGAGCTTTCCAACGATATAAAACTCGTCAAAAAATGGAGCTCGGATGAGGCTGCAAGAGCTGTCGCAAGGCAGGGCTGGTGGTGGCTGGTGGTGGCCAGCTAGTTTCTCTCTCCTGGGGTTGTTTTGTGTTGATTTTTTTATAGATATGAGACTAATTTGATATATATTAATATATCATATAGTATTAGAAAAGTCTGATACAATCAGGATACTGAATCAAAGACGAACAGGGATTGAAACAGCTAATTCTCTTAAGAAGGCTGAAACACCTCAGTGTTTCACTTGGATTATAAAACATGAATATATGCATATCATATTTACATATATATGAACTGCGTGGATGAATGAATATTTGTTTTATTTATCCAGTTAATTTAATTAATTCAAAATTTTGATTTTAATTAAATATTTTATAATGAAAAATAAAACTACGTTTTTTTAATTAATTAATTTTAATTAAATGAAAAAGTTTTAGATATTTTATTTTTTACAAAATATCACGTTTAAGATTATTTTTCATAAAATCGGATATCTTGAAAAAATGTGAAAAGTAATTTCGAATTTTGAATTAATTAAATGAAAACATGTTTAATCGAAATAAATTATTATTTTTTGAAAAATGTAGAACGAAAAATAAAATAAATAAATGTCTTTAATCACAACCTTAATTGAAAATCTAACGAAAAAACTGTGTATTTATTAAATTTTATTTGTTACGCATTTAAACACAAAAAAGATGGTTTGATAAACAAAATATTTATAATCGTGAACACAGAAAGATATTTGATTCTTTTAGATCGTGTGATTTTCGAAATTAATAAATTTATTTTAATTAAATAGATTTTTATAACCCTAAAAAATATTTTAAAAATTTAAGTGGGAGAGAAAATTATTTCACAGATAAATCTCGCGGTCTCCATCACCAATTTGTAGGCGATGCAATTAAACCCTACGTGTCGGCAGTAAGGCTTTCCTCCTTAATGGATAGATTAATTGTGGTATCGCCAATGCAAACTTCCTTTAGGGATAATTTTAGAAAATTTTTAGTATGAATCACTTCTCCAATTGAAGGTTCATTGCGAACCGATTGATTTATGATTAGGTGGTGGTTAACACTTAGCTATATATAATAGTATCATCTCCAACTGAGTCACTACCATTATATACTAAACCGAAACTATGTTAGCTATTTAATTTTACGTAGCAAGGTCAGCAGCCTAGATAGTAAAATTAAAAAGAATTAGCATGTCTGGTCTTATGAAAGATAGTAGACGTCCTCCCAGCAATGCATGCGATTCTCAGGTTACTAGACTGCTGGCGAATTAATTTTAAATTGGTAGACGAAACCAAATTAGAATGAATTTAAAATTTTACTTATCATAATTAACGATTTTTTTAATTATGCGATTCTCGGGAGCAAAATAGCTTTCAACCCTCTCGCTTCAATACTTAAAGAAAATAAACTTACGGGACCAAATTTTGTTGACTGAAAAAATAACTTGGATATAACTTTAGCTACTAATGATATTCCTTCAATACCAGGAAATGTGTTTGTTCATAAAAAAAGTTCTTTCTCGGGGCCGAAAGGCATGAAGAAGTACAAGGTTCAAAAATAGGGAGACACGATTTTCAGGGTAGTTAGTGGGTCACGAACTGGTGTAAAAAAGCCAAAAACCAAATGTTTTCACTATAACTAGGCACTAATTATGAACAACAAGGGTAATTTCTATTCACTAGTTGTGGAAACATGTTTAGCGGTGTTATCTACCAGTACCTGGTGTGTAGATACAAGAGCCACTAATTATGTCTGCAATTCTTTGCAGGAATTCTAGAAAATTCAATAACTTAGTGATGGGGAGATTTACCTCCATATGGGTAATAATACAAAGGTAACAGCAGTTGCAGTAGGAGATATCACTCTCAGTTTTGGTATAGATCGAATATTAATATTGAGAGATTATCTTTATGTACCTTCCATTAGAAGAAATTTAGTTTCCATTTTTAGATTGGTTAAAGAAAAATATTTGGTTTATTTTAATAACTCTGTGGTTATTAAGGATAATCAACGGGTTATCTATTCTGATACATTGGTGGATGATCTTTATATTATTACTCAATCTCTCCTACACTACAACTGACTGAAATGAATAACACATCTAATTTATCATTTAAGAGAAAGTTTCCTTCTTTAATGAACTAAACGTTTCTTTAGAACTTACACTTGGGTCATATTAATCTAAAATGGATAAACAGACTGGTAGTAGATGGACTTTTGAGTTCATTAGAAGTGGAAGCACTTCTAGTTTGTGAATCTTGCTTAGAAGGTAAAATGACCAAGAGGCCTTTTTTGGCCAAAGGCTATAGAGCAAAAAAACCATTAGAGCTGGCTTATTCTGATGTGCGTGGTGTTATGACAATCTGGGCTAGAGGTGGCTTTGAGTACTTTATCAGTTTCATTGATGACTACTCAAGGTATGGATACATTTACCTGATACACCGTAAGTCTGAATACATTGAGAAATTCAAAAAATTCAAGGCGAAGGCAGAGAAGTGTCTGGGTAAAAGTATCAAATCACTACAATCCGACCGTGGTGGAAAATACCTCTTTAGAGAGTTTAAGGACTACTTGTCATAAGAGGGGATTACGTCCCAGTTGACTACACTTGGCACTCTACAGCAGAATGGTACAGTAGAAAGAAGGAATAAAACTCTTATGGAGATGGTAAGGTCTATGATGAGTTATTCAGGTTTACCCGATTCGTTTTGAGAACTCACTTTAGAGACTGTTACAATCTGAACATGATACCTTATAAGTCAGTACCTTATACTCCCATAGAATTGTGGACCGGGCGTAAGCCTTGTCTGAAACACATTCGGATTTGGGAGTGTCCAACACATGTGCTGAAAGGAAACGTGAGTAAGTTGGAACGAAGGAAAGAAGTCTGTTTCTTTATGGGGTTTCCCAAGGGAACAAATGGCGGTCTATTTTATATTCCTAAGGATCAGAAGGTCATTGTTAGCACCAATGCCCGATTATTAGAAGATGATTACATTATGGATCACAGGCCCAATAGAAAAATTATTCTAGAAGAATTGCGATAAAATACCAGTAGAATGGAAGAATAAGTCACTGAAATTCCATTACCTCGTTGTAGTGGGTGGATTATCGGGACAGGTGCAAATAAAGAACAGGGTGCTGATGCAAAGGGTTCTGATTCTACACAATGTGTTAATGCTAGTACACAGACACAGGTAGTGCCTCGTCGTAGTGAGAGAGTTGTTCATCAACCAAACCGGTATATGTTCTTAGAAGAGTCTTTTGATAGGATCCTGACTGAACTAGATACCGAGCCCTATAACTACAATGAAGTACTTCAAGACAGAGATGCAGATTTTTAGCAAAGGGCTATGAATTCAGAGAAAGAATCTATGTATTCCAATCATCTCTAGAAACTTGTAGAACCACTCGAAGGGTTAAAATCTATTGGATGCAAGTGGATATACAAGAGGAAGAGAGGAGCAGACGGGAAGGTTGAAACCTTCAAAGCTAGGTTTGTTGCTAAAGGGTTCACTCAGAAAGAAGGGATCGATTATAAGGAAACCTTTTCGCTGGTAGCCATGCTTAAGTCTATACGAATTCTCTTATCCATTGCCGCACATTTCGATTACAAAATCTGGCAAATGGATGTCAAGACAGCTTTCCTTAACGGAAGTCTTGACGAGTGTATCTGTATGATACAACCAAACGGATTCATTGCAAAGGGTCAAGAACACATGTTGTGTAAGCTTAAGAGATCCATTTATGGACTTAAGCAGGCCTCGAGGTCTTGGAATACTCAATTTAATCAAGCCATTAAGTCTTATAGTTTTGATCAAAATTCGGACGAAAGCGTGGTGATTTTTCTAGTACCTTAGTAAACGATATCTTGCACATCGAAAATGATATGGGGGCATTTTCTACGGTTAAAATATGGTTATCTGGGCAGTTCGATATGAAAAATTTAGGAGAAGCCAGTCACAATCTTGGGATCAACCTTGTGCAAGATTGGACACAAAGGATGTTGGGCTTATCACAAGCAAAGTATATCGATGATATCCTTGCTCGTTTTACCATGCAGGATTCCAAGAAAGGGTTTCTCCCTTTCAGGCATGGAATTACTCTATCCAAGGATCAGTGTCCTAAGACACCTAATGAGATAGAGAATATGAAGGCGGTTCTTTATGCTTCGACAGTAAGAAGTCTCATATATGCTATGCACTACACTAAACCCGACATCTGCCTTGCCGTTGGCATGGTCAGCAGATATCAGTCTAACCTAGGACTAGAGCATTGGACTGCGGTAAAGAATATAATCAAGTACCTAAAAATGACTAAGGATTATATATTTGTTTACTAGGAAGACAATCTAGTACCTTTGGAGTACGCAGACTCAGATTTACAGTCAGACATAGAGCTAACATCAGGGGACAACCTTGCAGATCCTTTACAAAGAGCTTATCGGCTAAGACTTTTAATAGTCATGTAGAGGGCATGGGAGTCAGATGTATGGTAGCATGGTTTTGAGTATAAGTGGGAGATTGTTAGGGTTGATATACTAAAAATCATATTTTTAGTATTTAATTTTATTTTAATAAAATTAATTTTTCATTTTATGAGAATCTTTATGAGTAATGTATGCATATCATTTTCTTGTTATGCATAGATGTTCAATATTCTGTATAATATTTAATCTGATGTGTAGAGTACGGCTTATACACAGAAGATTATATTTTAGTTTCTTATAGAATATAAGTTTTATATTCACAATTTATATGAAAATGGACATACCATCGGTACGACTGTAGCACAGAAATTTAGTAAGCCTGTCTTGGTTATAGGGAACAGATAATAGTGCAATCTATTGTTCCGACTCTCTGTACTAGTACACTTTGTGTGTATTGAACGGGACATTTAGGGTAATTAATTTTATACTGACTATATAAATTAATTTACACTCTAAGGTTATTACAAATAGTGTTTATCTTCTTAATCAAGAAATAATTATTGATTTGCATATATTTAATATTCGTTATTTTAATTCATTAGAGAGTGCGATCTTATGTAGGTCCATATTCCCGGTGAGTTGGATAGCGCGATATTATTTATATGACAAATATTAATTATTGACGGAATTCATGTCCCGAAAGATCAGGATTGATGATACTCCCTTAAGGAAGCTTATACGTTTTGATCGGGCCAAACCCTACAGGTGAATTTGATTATCCGGCGGTTAAATAAATTAAGCGGAAGGGCTTAAGGAATGTCAAAATGTCGATTAAATTAAATTGTTAGTAATTAAATTTAATTTGCAGGTATCGAAAATCTTAACGTGGGTAGAAATGATAAGCATTTAATAATAGGAGCTCAATGCAAGATGGTCTTGAGATTATGAGTTAGGGTGCAATTATGGTTCTTTAGTGGTGTGAACTGTAATTCAGTATTTTATGAAAATTGCAGAAACTGCTATAAGGTTTGCTTAATTACAGGACTTGCTGGTACGTGTCTATGTTCAATTGGAAGTCTTACTCATAATTATTCCCCAGGTTCCTGTTGTAGCCCTATAAATATGCGGATAGGCTGAATTAGTTTCGTAACTTGTCTTCTAAGACTAAAGCTGTCCCGGTTTTGCCGGTATGAGTTCTCGGAGGATTATAGCCCACACTATATCCGGGAATCGCATAAGGGAACACAGTAGAAGATTTGACAAGAGATTCAACTTGGATTCAAATTGTAGTTGAAGATTCAACCGGTAAAATGGTATTCTTTTAAATTAGATTCGGATGCACGAATTTTATTTTGATCGTTCGTCATCAAAAGTTTTATCTGGAGCTTGTTTTGGTGTTTGCCTATCCAGTTAATTTTTTTTGTCAATCATTTGTAAAAACAAAAATCTTAGCAGTCTTGCCTCCAACAGTAGTATAAACCACGGTCCTTGGTGTAGCACAAGTTATACAGGGAGAAGGTCTTTGATACCCCCAGCTTCTGGTTGTGGGTCTGGTTCAAGCGAACAACGGACATCACCACCCGAAAGAAGTTAATAGAAACTTGGTGTGGCATTAGCCTCAAGAGATTCAAAATCTCCAGAAGCAAGGGATGGACTGGGAAACGAACACCCCCTGAACCACGGCAACGATAAGGAACGCCATCTCTCCGTCCCTCCTGGTAATCTTGTCTTCCTTATCACTCTGATCATATTATCGGATCGTAACGAACGAAGGGATCCCGTACTTAGCCCAAAACTTCTCGAGCTCTTTAGGATCGGTTATAAGATGGGTAAATGTGTCACCTTTCTTCATGATGAGAAGGCGGGAGTGAATGTACTAGAAAAGAGGTGTAAACCGACGAGCAAATATTGAAAGAAAGTGGAGAGCAAAAAGTGAGTTGAGAAACCAAATTGAAGATGGTTGTAACCTTACGCGACAAGGCATTAGATTTAATTTTGAAACGAAGTGCTAGAGTAGACAATGCCCTGTTCCATCAGCCTGGGGAGATCAGGAGCACTAACTTGGGCATCAGTCACATCAGTCAGAAGGGGTCAAAGACCTCACTCAAAAACTCCTCCAACGAATCTCAATCGAAAAATTCACAATGCTAAACCTGACATATAACACCGCAAAGGCAAAAAAAGCACTCCTTCCGTTTTTAAGGGGAAGTAATCTCATACAAAGACAATACAACATGCAAAATGAAGGAATATAGATAATGGAAGCGTTCGGTTTCCCGTATAAAAAAAAAAGAAAATTCTAATTAACGAGGTCAAAACGTTACAATCATAATGAAGCTGACCATGCAAAGCGACCCTGACTAGATCAGACACATAAAACGAAAACGCAAAGTAAAAATTGAGTCAAGGTGCCAAAGAGGGACAGCAAAGTTGCAACACGGCAGATGACTTATTCGAGCCACCCAACGCTCAGCCTGGGGCAGGGGAGGAACCTTGGACCAAATGGTGAAACCCTCGGGGACCTTGACCCTATGGAGCCCCTCTTTAAACCTAACCAGGTGCAACTCGGCCTTCACATCCATCATCTTTTTCACCGCCACGGCTGCAGCCTCATCCCAGTCCTTTTGCCATAGGGCATCTTCCTTGGCATCCCTTCTAGCCTCCTTCTCTGCTCAAAGCTTTTGCAATAAGTCTGTGTTGGCCAGAACAGCAGCAACCTCAGCCGTCAAAGAGAGTACGATCTTCTTATCAGCAACGCGATAACTCAATAACTTGAATTCTAGCATATTTGCCCAGACTGCATAACTTCCTGATCAGCCTCCAGACCCTTGGCCCTCGCCTCGGCAAGCACAGCCCTTCCCTCCATCGTACTGTAAAGCTTGTAGTGATGGAAGAGCTGAGCAGAAGCCTTATTAAAGCATTTAAACAGATTAAACTTCTGCTGAGAGACCTCAGCGTGTCGACTTCTTAGCAGGTTGTGGCACTACAATTGCTAGGAGAGGGAAAAGAAAAATTAGAATCGAAAGCGCAACTTGAAAGACACGTGATACAAAGAAAGCTCTCACCCCAAGGCCAAATTGAATGGCATGATAGAAAAGAGAAGGAGTATCCAGAGTTCCAAGTGTAATCGTATCCCACGGCATATTGACTTCCAGAGCGAGCTCGACAACCACTGTAGGATCTTGAACAGAATCTTCGACAGTGAGGTGCCGACTCCCCAACCAATACTATAACCTCCATTCCTCCACCAAGGGACGATGACAAGGTCATCTTCTAGGTGGAGCCTTCGCCCCTTCGGAGTGGGACCTTGCCTCCCCTCGCATCTATTAAGAGCAAGAGGAGAGGTAGTTAAGTCAACCATAATAGAAATCGGGACCACAACAGGAGCATTTAGGGTAGTGTTGTAGATTCAACAGGGGGCGACGATAGAGCTACAGCTAGGGGATTGACAGAACTTCCAGAGGCAAAATGTTAAGATCAAGTGCTTACCATCTCACCAAAACTCGCTAGTGGTGGTGAAGGCGCAACTTTATTTTCTTATACTCATGGTAGTGCAAAGCTCTGTGTCTACACATGCTGCGGGTGGGCCTAAGCTGCTTCGCAATCCACACGTAGCACACCGGCAGGATGGGCAGTCAAGCACCAATAACACGTGGAGGGGGACCCCCCAAAGTACTAGCAAGTCCCTTAAGGGCGATTCTGTCTCCCATAAAGCCACCAATCCCCCCCAGAAATTACCCTGTGGAGAGTCGAATCTGCAACCTTGCTTTGATACCAATTGTTAGGATCAAGCACCAACCATCTCACTAAAACCCGCAGGTGGTGGTGAAGGTGCAATTTTATTTTCTTATACTCATGGTAGCGTAAAGCCCCGCGTCTGTACGTGCTGCAGGTGGGCCTAAGGGGCTTCACAATGCACACGTTGCGCACCGATAGGATGGGCTATCAAGCACCGGTAACACGTGGAGGGGGACCCCCCACGTACTAGCGAGTCCCTTAAGAGAGATTATGGCCCCCATAAAGCCAACACAACAGTCGTCGTTGAGTTCGTAACATTAGTTTCAGCGTTAATAGCGTCGGGAGCAACCGAGGAAGTAGCTGTTGAGACTTGAGTTGTAGACGCCCCCAAAGTTCACTGATGCAAATTCAAGACGTGCAATCTAACCATCCTCGATCGAGTCCTAAAGGAAATGTTGGAATTCATCCCTACATCGAACAGCTAGAAAACTGGCAAATCAGTAAGAATCTCGGCAAACCAGAGTCGTAGCTTCAAAGAATGTGCCTTCTTAATCATCTCGATGTGAGCCCCTTTCTTCCTTCAACCAATAAGGTCAGCGTCTAGAAGTAAATGGAAAATACATTAGCCCATGGAACATACAACAGATCCAAACGTAAGGCTGGACAGGGATGCCGACCAGGGCTACCAGGATACCTAAGCACTGGCCCCCTGGCTCTCTTGGAAAGGATTCGAATTCTCCACCTATTAGCATGCAATTGTCACTTAATCGGTCATTACCTGGGAGGTTATAGATTAGGGGAAAAACATTCTGCCTTTAGCTAAGATAGCAAACTAAAAGATCCCCCTGACTCCCTAGGGTGTAAAAATAGAAAAGTTCTTGGACGCCAAGATCCAGGCCGTGACGCCGACCAACTTTAGATATCCCCACAGTGACACAGAAGAAGTTTAGTGACAACTGACTGAGGTGAAGTCTACACTGGGCCAACAAGTCTCTGAGAAGGGATGGTAGAGGGAATCGAACGCCACACTCAACTTTGGAAGCTGCAGGGAAGGCTACTTCATTCCCCCTATCAAAGAACCACCCTTTCGGATCTAATGGATCGAAATACCAGATGGAGATAAAAGGATACAATATTCTTGCCTAAGAATTGCGAGGGTAGAGGGGCTCGAAACATGCTTAGCATACTTACCCATGTCAGGAAACCCGAGAACCCCTAAAGGGATAGAGGGAGAGAGGAACAACAAAGAAGACCTGATGGGGAAACTCGATCTGAGAACACGGAAGAAAATAAGATGTAAGCTTACCAGTTAGAAGGGGACCTGGCCTCCAAGACTTGAAAATGAAGGTACATACACAAGGAAAGATTTCGACAGTAGTACGCCCCAGATCAAATCCACACGACTAACAAAAAACTCGAACAGCTTCCAAAGGTCAGGGAGTCGCCGTTACTTATACAGTTTGGGAGTGAATTCAAAATATCAAGGGACATTTGTTTTCCCCAACAGGGAAGCATACAAGAATAGAGCACCTTCGAAAGTGCAATTCCTAAAGCAAGGCTCCCCTGTGAACAGTTGACAAATTAGTAATAAATGTCACGGCACGGCGTTGGGGCGGTAAAAGCAAAGGCGGTCTCTCAAATGCCCCACTCGCAAGACATTTCTCACACCTTGGCCAAAAGCCAAGGCATGAGAGTTAGGGGAAAATGAAGGGGAGCAACCTTAAATCTAAATGGGTCGGCCCACCGTCTGAGTCTGTCCCCCCCCGAACCCTGGGGACCCATGAACCAACCACAAACCGTTCCTCCTAAGGATCATCAGCGACGACTTTCATTCATTATAGAATTTGAATTCCGATTAAATAAATGTTTTCTTTAAACAAATATATTCTCGCACGTATTGAATTTACAACAATGGCTTGAACTCTCAAAAATTCATTTACTATCATAATATCTTTAATTACAATCCACCATTTCTGTTTATATACAACCATAATGCAAGAATATAAACAAGCACAAAGTTTTCCTTCTAATCTTTTCCAAAGCATCCCATGCCCTGGTATCGTCCCTGGTCTTCGGAACCTAAAATGGTTTAGTAAACATGCGTGAGCCAAAGCTCGTAAGATATAGATTAACTCGTAGGTGATGCGTGATTTGTGAGGTGTAATGGGTGCAACTGAAGGAAAATGCAAATTTTCACCAATTTTCACTAATTCATAATTTCTTCAAACGCACACACCCACACACGCCGAGTTGTTCCCATTTATTCTTCCATATTATCCACATCGTCATTTCATTATCTGATT
>JAULJZ010085150.1:257-12502 GCA_032270985.1 Heliamphora pulchella
TTTGGTTGACGTCAGTAATTTTCGTTAAAAAATTTAACGGTTGGGTTTCTTTGATGTTTAAATTAAACTTGAAGGAAGATTTGTGCAATTTTTAAAATTACAGGGGAGGTTTCTGTTTTTGTCAGAAACCTCAATAGTAATCAGTAAAATTTACTATTTATAATTAAAATTAATAGCAAAAAATTAAAAACTACCGACAATAATTTGCAAAACACACAAATACATGCCATTTGAAAATTTTTAGGAAGAGAGGAAGGCAACGAAAAGACCGGTGCACCGCGTGTCGCCAACACAGGCGAGAATCACACACATTTCGTGAGACCCCTATTTAGCACATCATCTCCCAAGACACAGGGAGCCACCCCAGTGACCCACCAACAATCGCGCTGCTGAATATGCACTCACCAACTTTTGGTTTGTGGGTTTATTCACACATTGCCCCCCTACCATTTTGCTATTTTTTCTTTAGATTTCTTTATAAATAAGTTCCAACGAGAGGGCGAGAGGGTAGGTTTCTGGGTCACAACAGTTGGGTTGTTGTTAAATATGGCTTCAAGATTATGGGCTTCAAGGGTTGCTTCCCACCTCAGAATCTCAGTATTCAACAGAGGATTCGCTTCTGGTATATCAAACTTCAACCTTTCCTTCCATTTCTCATTTCAGTTTTTTTTCCCTTTCTTTGTTTGTAGTGATCCCATTCACGTGTTTATTGTAATGCTTGATCCGCGGTTCTTTTAAGCAGAGATCTATCTGGTTTTCCGAAATGGGTTGTGTATATATATATATATATATATATATATATATTTGGTTTTGGAATGATTGAAGTTTTGTGTTTGATCAATGAAGAGATTAGTGGGGTTGATCAATATTCTCTTGTCTTGTCGGTTGAGAACTGTCTGATCTTTTGAGTAATTTGGTATTTCTCTACCGATTCTTTGTCCGTGTTTTGATGTGGGATCGCAGGTTTATCATTTATGGAACTAGCTTCTGAATCTGGATTCGGTTGATGTCTGTCATTTGGGACTTACCACTACTGAAATTACTTGTCCCTAAAGAAAAACTCTAGAGAACACTGCACTAACCACCCCACACTTACAAGTTAGGGTGGGTTCCACATCAAATGTTAGTGTGGGGCCCACCTCGCTTGTGAGTTTGTTGTAGTTTATGCGGTGTAAAATGTACTATTCGTAGCCAACTGATCCCCAAATGCAAAAACTATGCTCATACAACCAACATATTTTCTTGTACAATACTTATTGGCTATCTGTTGCAACTGAAATGCCTATTGGATTGTAGGCCTTAATCTATATGTATACTCTTATATTAAGGGAGAGCACTCATTTGGTGTTTTGTTATTTTGAATTTGTTTGAATTTTTACTTTTTTGTCTAAAATGTCCACTAAATTCTCCCTTCACTACCATATTTATGTTACTAGTCACAGTTTAAGAATTGCACACTTGAACGACTCCACATTTTCCAACCGCTTTGAGTTTTGCATACAACTTACACATGCATTGCGTGTGCTGGAGTGCTAGTATTCATTACAACTTAATGCTCATTATTGTGTTCTGGTTGCCCCAGAAAGTTTTGAAGAACAGGAGATTGCACATCATAGTGTTGCCTTCCAAAAAAATCAGATCTAAACGTCAACAGCACTAGATGGTTTGAAAATAAAAAGGAAAAGGAAGAACAGAATTTGATGACACAAGTGTAATTAATTTTTATCATCACAACTATCTATCCAAGTGAAAATGACTTCATCTGTTCCGCAAAAGAACCAAAAAACACTGTAACATTGTTTAAAGTATATTGAATATAAATAAATGAAGGAAAAAGAAATTGGAACATTTTGACCATTTAGGCCTGCAGTGAGTTGGACTAATGTTGAAGAAATGGAATATATATTCCACATTTTTTTCCCTCTCTTCAAGCCTCTCTCACACACACACACACACAAATGCACACACACTTAGGAATGCATATGTGTTCCAACTTGTCATTTTTACAATGTGGCATGATTCTTGACTTCTTTCAATCCTATGACTTGTCATTTTTACAATGTGGCTTGATTCTTGACTTCCTTCAATCCTGTGATTATTTTTAGGCATAGGCAACCTAGCATCATTTGACTTCAGGACCTTGGGCTAAGCTACTACTTGTGGTTTTTTTTTCCTTTTATTTTAATTTTTTGTAGATGGGCTAAGCTAATTTTCCCGAGTGTATGTGTTCTCCTTCCTCTCTTTCTTTCTTTCTTTTTTTTTTTAAATATGTTATTCTAGTTTTATAACAAATATTAGCCAACGTATTTATCTATGAAATATGAACTATTGATCCAGAAGGCTCATAGAGCCTAATGAAAAAAATGGTTGGAGGCAATTGCAAAAAGTTGGGAATTCAGGAGAGTCAAATGGTGCTGGTTATGTATTCCAAATGATCTGATCCTTTATGGACACTTACATTTTTTTTCCCTGTTTCCTTATTATGATACCATTTACATTTGTTTTGCCCTCGTTTGAGCATGCAGGTGGCTTTTGGCCATCCAACAGCATGTTTTCTTGTTTATTCGCTTACTGACCCTCTATTTTGGAACACAATATAGTTTTCTTCCTTTAAGTTATATCCTAAAGTGTGCGTTCACTGTTAATATGAAGGTTTGTGTGCGTTCACTGTTAATATGAAGGTTTTTATTCCTCTACATTGGGTCTTGATTTGAATTCTAATTTCAAATACGTTAATAATGAATGCTAAGCACTCAATATGTTTTTGATACAATGGAACTTTCTTTTACGCAAAAGAGTTGGCAATTAGTAGAAATTTTACATACTTTGTTTACTCCAAATTGAGTAAACCGCTTCAAAACTCTATTTATCTTTAAGTTTCCGTTTAATTGTTATTTTCTTGTAATTAATTGTTCTTGTAAGTAGTAAACTGTTAGAGTTTATATGATAGCTTAGAACCCTAGGACCACAAGTAATGTATAAATTTCTGCTTGGTCTTCTGGTGAATTACAACAGTCAGAGATAAATCCCAGATTGCATTTATCTGGTTGGTCAAATATGTATACAGATTTTGTATACACCTGCACCGTTAGAATTATATACAAAAATGGAAGTCGGCCCATATAGACTTCATAGTTTTCCTCAGTTATACTGGAAATTTATTACCATTCTAGGAAATTGCATCCTTCTGCTGTACAATTCCTTGCCTGTTGCCTTGATACTTCTTGCAAGAGTAAGGCTTTTGAGTTTTGACTCACAAACAGATTGACACAACTTGAAGCCTGTTTTTCATGACGCTTCTCTGGCATGATTTGTCATTGCCATTATCATCATTGCAGTAGCGTCAACATCATCATAGTCATAATTCTATATGCCAATGTTTTATAATAATCTTGGTCGAATATATTTTACTTGGAACGGATTGATGGTTTTAATAACTTTCTTAAGAGTTGCTTAATTTATAATATTTACTGGTTGACTTTTCTTCTCTTGTTGTTGTTATTGTTGTTGTTATGAAGTTATTATTTTATGGTACTCCAACAATAAAAGAAAGCACTTTACTTTCACCTTTTATTTTTTCCTGTGTCTCTCTATATAGTACACTGATCTGCATGCTCCATTTGTCTAGTCAGTTGGTGAATTGACATATCATTATTATGATCATACCAACAAACACTTCACTATCATATAGATTCACTCAATGGCTTCATTCGGCATTACAAGTAGAAACATGGGAACATTCAACTATTCCATCATCACTGAATGGTAGTCATGTGGTGTGGGTACTCAGAGGGAGAGACATACATAAATATATAACGTGTATGGTTTACTGTACAATTTTCATATTGTCTGTGTCAGAATTGGAAGCAGAGATATGATGTCCTGACATTTGTGTGCATGGTGCAAGTTTGAAAAGTTGGAGTTGGTGTAAAATGGAAGCATATGGTCTAGGAACTTCAGCTGGAACTGAATATAACCAATATTGGTGGAAGGATTGGTGAGAAATCATCTAGTTGTTAGCATAAGGCCTTGAGCTGAGGCCTCTTTAGAGGGCAGGTAAAGCTGAAAGGGTGAAAATAGTTTGGATGACACTAGTATGAGGGTTGGTTAAAATGCTGATGTTTCTAAAAGCCATGCTTGTTGCAAATAATTTAAGCAGCATAGCTAGATTCATCTTTGATGTCTTACAAAGTATATGTACATCACAAGGAAAAATACTATGGTGTCTAATGAGCTGAACTCTCATAAAGCTCATATAGATACTGCATTATGTATATAGGTGCATGGAATCCCATTTGGACAAGGAGGGAGTTTAGATGACCGCCAAAATTTGACTTTTTCATAACCTATGGTATCTTGCAGATGTAGTCCGCGTATTGCTGCAGCTGCTATCCCTTGGTTAGATAAAGCATATGCATTTTAGAAGCCTAAAACAAATACTATGGGTTCCACACCATGTGACAATACTTTTTGGTCTAGGCGATCCATGGCAGTGTTTAGAATCCAAATTTTAGAGTCGGTTTTTATTTTCTTTATTGTTCTTATGGTTTTGGATTCTTAAACATGTTTACACTAGGTCCACAATCTTCTAAGCAGTCAAAATCTATTGGTTTCCTTATTTAAAGTCTTAGGTTCCTTTTGGTTTCACTTAAAAGCCTGGAACTTTTTGGAATCTTTTTCGTCTTATGACCTTTTTTCATATTTTCGCCATAAGTTTTTACTGTTCTAGTTCTTCATAATGAAAGGAATCTTAAGTGAGAAAGTTTCAACCATATTTGAAAGAAATCACAAAAGACAAATATGCACATTTTGATTGAAAACTAGTTTTTTTTTTCTTTTTCTGAACTTTTTTTCACATTTTGATTTTTTTTTCCTTATCTTTTCTGAACATTTTTTCACATTTTGTTTTTTACTTTTCTAGTTTCTCTTAACGAATAGAATCAAAAAGGTAAAAAACTTTTGACTAGCGTGATAAAACCCAGGAAAAAACCCATTCTAATAAGAGCCTTATAATTCTAATTAGACTGTTAAAATAAAAAAATTAGTGCAAAGAATCTTTTTTCTTTCTTTTCCATTGAAGAGTTAGTGGGAATTTGCTTAGCTCCTGGAGGGTTAAGTCTTTCGTGCCTTGATGGAGGTACGAGTCATTGCATCAGGAGGTTAGTCACCTTTAATTGATCCTTTTTGGGGAAGCAGGTATGAGATTTGTTGTTAAGAGGGATAGCTATTGGAGGAAGATCATTTAGTGCAAGTATGGATTCTAGAGGAGTGATTGGGGTACATCTCAAGTGTTTGGTTCTTTTGGAAGGTGCTTATCAAAGGATATTAGTAAAAATTGTGATGAGTTCTCGAAGATTATGTTTTAAGGCTGGGAGTGGGGAGAGGGTCAGCTTTTGGTTTGATATGTGGTGTGGAGATGTGGCCAAGCGCAAATGCCTCCTACTATCTTTTCCTTGACCAGAGGCAGAGATGTTATGATTTCGAATTATGTTCGGAGGATATCTGATATCTGTTTTTGCAATATTGTGCTGAGGAGGGATATGCAAGATTAGGAGTTGGACTAGTTGATGACATAACTAGGGCTTCTTTATAACCTCAGATGTGTCTGAGGTGGAGTAGATGCAATTCATAGTGGGAGGTTTAGTGCAAATGTTTCTATTGGTGTTTGCTGGGGAGTAGGAAGGTCTTTTTTCCATGGAGGAGTATTTGGAAGGTGAGAGTTCCTTTAAAGATAGCGTTCTTTGATTGGATTGTTGTGCATGAAATGATTCTTTGTATTGATAACTTAATTCAGTGGACAAGTGATAGTAAATTGTTGTGGTTTATGTAAAGAGGGAGAGTCTGTTGCTCATTTTCTTATGAACTGTTGAAACTTGATGCTCCTTCAAGGATGGCCTTTCAAATCTGCTTTCTTCTCATATAAAATTGAAATAAAATCCCTGCTCCAAGGCATCTGCATTAATTATGACCAATAGATACTCTACTCCTCCCTCCCTCAACCACCATTGCTCTTCCCGAATCCACCAAGACTCTGCTCTCCCTCAAAGCCACCAAGCCATCCCTAGTCGCCTCCTTGCTATTAATCCAACTTGTTTGGTATCATTTGCAGTTTTAAATTTTCTATTTTTTGTTACTATAAACATATATTTGTAAAAAACAAAAACAAAAAAACATGTTTGGATACCTTTTTTTGTAAAAATTTATTTCTAAACAAGTGAGGTGGTCAGATGAGGTTGCCTGCTGGTCGGGAGTCTCCTAAGAGGAGGTGGTTGGGGGTAGGCATCTCCATGAGGGCTAGAGGTGGTCCAACAACAACAGCTGATAGTGGTGAAGGATGGGCGCCCGGAGGTAGAGGGAGTTACCTAAGATGGTTCGCCGACTGTCACAGATCGTCATTGGAGAGAGGAGTCGTCGAAAACTATTGCTGAAGGTGGTGGCGACGATGATGGTTGGAGTTGGTGCCAATGGTTGGGACCAAAGGGTGGACAATGGTGGTGGTTGGAAGGCATAGTAGCCAATGAGTGGCCGGAGAGGTTGTAGCTGGATGTGGTGATTGGTGGGTGGACAGAGGAGTTGTATCCGGTGTTTCTAGTCGGTGGGTGGGTGGCTGAAGGTGGTGGGAGATGGTGGTTAAATGTGTTTGTCTGCAATGGTAGCAATACGTAGGGTTAGTGGAGAAAGGAGGAAATTAGAAATTGTTTCCAAAACAAGTGAAAACACATTTTTTATTGTTTTCTAGAATTTAGTAAATTTTGTAAACAATTTACATTTTTTTTAGAACAAAAATAATTGTTGAACCTATTTTTGTTTACAATTTACAAAAAATTTAAAACAAAAGGAAAAATATAGTAAATATAGTTTCCAAATGGGGCAACCTTCCGCGTTACTGTAAAATTGTATATAAGCAATGGGACACAGATCGGAGGAAGGCTGAAGAACCAAAAATGGCAAAAGGAACAGAACCCTAAAATGAGAAAATGAATTGAAACCTTCAAATCAAATGGACAAGAAACATGGAGATTGAGGTACAAAAAGGTTCCGATTGTATCTCTAGATGGTAAACAGAGAGGGAGAGAGAGAACATTTCTTCCTGTACACAAGCTATGTTACTTTCTACTATTAATGTTTCTATTATTGTATTTGCAATTTTGGTCATGCTTGTCTGATATGTTGAACATATTTGTCTCAGAACATTTTTTTTTTCTTCCTGTTGTTAGTCGTGAAGGACTTAAAATATGCTGACTCTCACGAATGGGTGAAAGTTGAAGGCAACTCTGCAGTTGTAGGCATAACCGATCATGCCCAAGATCATTTGGGCGATGTCGTGTATGTTGAATTACCAGAAGTTGGGGTTGCTGTAACTCAGGGTGGCAGCTTTGGTGCAGTTGAAAGTGTTAAGGCTACTAGTGATATTAACTCACCTGTTTCAGGGAAAGTGGTTGACGTCAACGAGGAGCTTAGTAACTCCCCTGGTTTGGTGAGTACTCTAGAGCTATGTTTTTCCTTTGTCATATTGTTCGATACAAAGTTTTTAATTGATTGTAATTTTTGGGCTTGAGTAGGTTCTTGGTAAACAAGACTTCTTGATTTCTGGTAGGTTCTTGAGTAGGTTCGATACAAAGCAGCTTGTTTCATATTACATTTTTTTCAGCTGAATTGGTCATTTTACATGTTATGATTCAACTGCAAGCTGTAGACTTGTGAGTCTTGTTGGATGGAATGCAGCTTAAAATCTTTTATGCATCGGCCATAGAATCTATAAAATTTCAACAGTACATTCATCAAGATAGAGGTAGCCAAGCGGTGTAAGATCATCACTGGGACCAACTGTTAATTAAAAAACCTTGTGTTCAACTTCCGTTGACAATTACCTGTCTAAACCAGTGCGCACGTCTTGCGGGTGGGTTCACCCCTAGGTTTACCATCCTAGGGTGGGTCCAATGTGGTCTTGCCTGGGGCGGGGTCCAGGTCACCAAAAAAGAAATCCAAACAGTACAACATTTGTCCCAGTGTTGTTTCTAGGGTTTCATTAGAGTCCATACATAAGCTTATTATTATTAGGGAAAAATACACACTTCCATAGTTTTAAAAATAGGCCATTACTGTTACGTAATGCCATTATGTATGGATTTTGGTGCCTCCCGTTACCCGTTACCCGTTACGGCCGATTTAGCGATATGACGAAAAATCTCATGTGTAAAGGCTGATATAGTTGCCGTAAAGGCTTGTTACGATACTGTTACAGCTGTTACGGCATCGTTACGGTCGTTACAGTAATTATAGTAACTTTTCAAATTGTGAATCAATTGAAATCATTTTTAAGTGCAATTTCTTCTACTGTTTTCACCAAAAAAAATTTCATAGCAGTTGAAAATATGATACTTACCTTGGTAAAGTTTGATTTGTGAAATTTACATAATTTCTAGTTATTTTAGTTTTCGAAAATGTAAAAATATCTATTTTGTTAGTGAGTTTTTTCGAGATCTATGCAAAATAAGATTAGTATCTTTAGATCTTGTTTGTTTTAGGTTAGATTTATATATTTAATGCTGTATTATCTTATAATTATATTTTAAAACTTATAAAAAAAATACTTTTTTAATTACTTGTTTAAAGCCTATGCAAAGTTGTAAACTAAGTTTTAAATATTTAAATTTTGGTTGTTTTAAATTAGATTTGTATATTTAATGTTTAATTACTTGTTTATTTTTCTTCAAAAAATAAAAAAAATATTGTTTTTGAAAAAAAAAGTCTTTGTCTAATATCTACTCAGAGTAAGTTTAGAATATTTAAATCTTGGTTTTTAAGGATAAATTCATATATTTAATGTTGAATTACTTTTTTATTAATATGGTTTAAAAATTCAAAAAGAAAAATAGTTTTAAAAATATTTGTTCAAAATCTATATAAATAAGTTTAGAATCTTTAGATCTTGGTTGTTTTATATTATACTTATATATTTAATAATGTATTATGTTTTAAAATCATTTTAAAATTACTATAAAAAATAAAACGTGTTGAATTATGTTTAGAAAGTGAAAAAAATTCACTAAAATTATTTTAAACTCTAATAAATATAATTTTGAATAAAAACATGTGTCAGCTAGATTTTATTGAGTTGTGCAAAAAAGAAAAATTCACAGCTCTGGTTGCCGCTACCGTTATACTACAGCTGTTACCACCTGAAACCGTGTCACCACCATTTTACCGTTACGACAACCGCTACTGCTATTTAAAACTATGCCCCCTAAACTATTATTAAGTATTAGTTTATCTCCTTCAACTTTAAAACTGTACATTTTGATTTCTCAACTATTAAAAATCGTACAAAATGTCTCTCACATGAAGAGATGAAATGAAAATGATACACATTAAATAGTTGAAGAACCTGGATGTACAGTTCTAATATTGAGGGAGGTAAATTAATACTCAGTAATACTTGAGGGAGTGATGGTGTAATTTTCCCTTATTATTATTATGTATTTTGGATGTCCGAACAGTTTTATATACGGAAAATTAGTCTTAAATCCTTAAAGTAGCGGCGTTTTTGTTTTTCATCCACCAATAAAATTTTTAACGCGCGAGGTTCAATTTTAACGCTCGAAGTCTAATTGGACCCTAGAACAGATAAATTTATCTGTGCATTTTTAAAATATGTATAAAGCGCACAGATAAATTTATCTGTCTTGCATAAATAAGTATACAGATAAATTTATCTGTATATTTTATACGTGTTTTGAAAAGGCACACAGATAAATTTATCTGTTCTTGCATAAATAAGTATACAGATAAATTTATCTGTATATTTTATACGTGTTTTGAAAAGGCACACAGATAAATTTATTTGTCTTGCATAAATAAGTATACAGATAAATTTATCTGTGTGTTTTATACGTGTTTTGAAAATGCACGTTGTTCTTCATACAGATAAATTTATCTGTCTGCTTGTGTATACAAGACAGATAAATTTATCTGTGTACTTAATACATGTTTTGATAATGCACAGATAAATTTATTTTTATGCATTATATATAAATTTATTTGTTTGTGTTAAATTTATTTGTATTGTAGGCGATTGAATTTCGCGCGTTAAAAATTTTGTTAGTAGATCTTGCGCGTTAAAATTTATTTTTTTGAACATTTTGCTGAATGCTCATTTTATATATCAAGTAGAATTAAGCAAGAAAACAAAAACAAATGTGCACACAACCATAGAGTGGGATCCACTCCTTAAGGTTTGATAAAATTTTGCTATGTAACAGATCCATTGTCTTAGCATTTTACACTGGTTTACTTGTGGCAGTTGTGATCGTTTGCTGCCAATAATTTCTGCTTCTTTCACTAAATGTTAGATCATGTAGTTTGTTTGGTAACCCAAGATGCCCTCGATTTCGTCCTGCTCAAAGGTTGAAGAATTTTTGTTTTCCCCCTCCCCGAGAAAAAATAAAGAGCCAAAAAGGCCAACTCTCCCTCTTTCCCTCTCCCTCTCTGTGTTGGGTTCATGTTACTGTTCTGTGTAACATCATTCCATCTTAAATGCTTTTTTCTGCCCTGCCCTGTGGATATGATGTCTTTTCAAGTTAGGAAATAGCATACATGGGTCGTAGACTTGCTTTTGCTATAGTAATTTTCCTGTCAGGAAATATCTTTCATGAGTCACAAACTTGCTTTTGCTACAGTAATCAGGATTTCTTGCTGCTTGTGTGCAATTGTATTTTGGTGTGCGGTATATGGCAGCGGGCCATGGCAGAGCACACGCTTATGCTACATGAACTTTGGTACGAGTGTCGGGTGCGAGTATGTATCCAAATGTCAAATTCATCTATATATATATATATGTATGTATGCATGTATGTATATGTATGTATGTATGTATTATTTTTAAGGTTAAACGGTGCTTACAAGGTTTCATAGAGCTGTTTGTGCATAGTATGTGTATTTATCATAATTCTATAATAAACTTGAATTATTAAATATGCTATTTAGGTGAATGTCCAACTACAATGTCGAACACTTATTTCATATTTTTAATCAAGTATCGAGTGTTCAATACATGTACTTGATACATTTAGAAGAGTTCATGTAACATAGACACAAGCAATAGTTTGACTTCAATAAATTTGGTACTTGGTCACATTAAAATAGAAGCTTGTTGAGATCACATTGCCAAGATGAGTTAATGTCTAAAAGTAAATAATATGGCCAAACTCTGATAATGCTGGTCAAATGTGAATTTAATGTCTCCTATTTCTGCTGATTGGCTTGGGTGGCTTGACCCAAGTTTTAAGATGAGGGTTCCTTGTTGCTTTTCATTCTCATTGCACATTTCTTCTCATTTGTTTAAGCCACTAATATTTAGTTTATTGATTCAGGTTAATGCGAGCCCGTACGAAAATGGGTGGATTATAAAGGTGGAGTTGAGCAACACCGATGAATTAAAATCCTTAATGGATTCCAATCAGTACTCCAAGTTCTGCGAAGAAGAAGATGCGAACCATTGAGCTGGCAATCGTGATAATGCAGCAATCTTTTCTCCGAGGGGGTTGGTTTGCGCTTGTTGGGGGCCGCCGTTCGGACATCAACTGAGTAGGAAATAATGATTGTGTTTTCTGGTAATTTTTTTTTCAACCATGTTGCTTCCGCGCTCCCTTTATTGTTGGTAAAAATATTGGTGCTTTCATCTGGAAGTTATTGAGATTAAGGATATTTGTTCTTGTTTTACATTTATATTACCTATTCTGCTGACATTTCTAGGATTAGAGTAATATTCTACTTAAACTAAGGGTCCTATTGGTAACTAGTTTAAAAGTTAATTTTTTTTATTTTTTTGTATTTTTAGCTAAAAAATTAAATTTAATTCAAAGTAAATTGTTTCGTAACTTAGCTTTTAAACTAGCTTTTTTGAAATTGGTTGTTTGGGTAAAAAGTTAATTTTTTTTGTTTTTGTTCAAAGTTAGACAATTTTATCTTTTTATATATTTAATATTAACAATTATATGTAATTGGTAGTTGTAGTAAATAAGTTATGAATAAGGAATATTATTGTATTTTAAAAGTGGTGGAAGCTTAAATAAAATATTTTAGAAATTTGTGTTTTGATTGAATTTTTAGTTTTTTTATTTTTTTTGTCAAACGGGCAATTTTAATTTTTTGATATTTTTAGCTAAAATGTTAAGGTTGCTACCTATTAAGTCCTAAGAAAGGTATGGGGAAGTAAAAAAAAAAAAAAAAGTGTGTGTGTGTGT